>QFEY01005936.1:0-12364 GCA_003316435.1 Russula virescens | reverse complement strand
AATAAGATCTTTACCTTCATTTCACTAAGTGGTTTCAGGCACAAACCAAACTTCCCCAACACTAACCAGGAGGACCACCAGAAGGCCCCGTACCACCAGGTGGACCAGGAGGTCCTGCCGGAGAACCGCCCAACCAAAATGTCCTACAACCAATCCCAGTCAACCTGGATGTCAAAGCTATAGGAAGCCTTCCCCAGTATTTTACTGGTGAAAGGAAGCAAGCCAAACAATTTATAGAGGAGGTTAAAGCATACCTCCGTGTCAACTCAGATGTCGCAGGATTCAATTCCCCAATAAAGAAAGTCGTGTTCACCCTGACCCTCATCAAAGGAGACAAAGTTGCATCATGGGCATGCCAGATGGGCAATTGGCTTGACACTCTTGACCCAATTGCAGACAACATCCCACTCATATGGATCGCATTCATCCAACGATTCTTCAAATGATTCCACGACACCACAGAAATGGAACAAGCCAGAAACCAGATAGAGGACATCAAGATGGATGGACTAGCCGTCAATGAGTACACCAGCCAATTTGAAGACCTGGTTATCAAAGCCAAATACGATCTGAACCACTCAGAAACTTGTAGAAAATTCATCAAAAACCTACCATGCTTTATGCTGCTTAAAATGGCAGATCCATCACTCCCTAACAACTATCATAACTTAAAAACCAAACTGGAGAGCATTGTACAGTCCCAAGTAACCGTACAAGGGATACTACAACAAGTCATAGGAAAAACCCCTTTCCCAGATAACAGCAACCAACCCCGACCCCAGAATAACAATAATTGGAGAGGCTACAACCAACAACGACCTCCCCAAAGGAATTGGCAAGCCCCGAGAGCTCAAGGAAGCTTCAATATATCAAGTGCCCCCAATTGGATGAACGACAGACCGGTCCCAATGGATCTCAGTAGAGGACGTGCCCCAAATAATTCAGGATGGCACCATCCCCAAAACCAAATGCCAAGGCAATGGGGCCCTCCCCGTCAGGGACCAAGGGTTAACACAGCACAAACCACCACCACAAACAACTCGTGCTTCAACTGTGGAAAAATCGGACACTTTGCCAGAAACTGCCTGCAAAGACACCCCCAACGTACTCAAGCTAACCTAGTTGAATTCGATGGGTTCCAAGATGACCCTGAGCAGCAACAATACCAACAAGAAGACACACCCACCCGAGTAGCCCGCATCCATACCGAGTTAGAATCCCTATCCCAAGAAGAAAGGAATGAGATGGCTCAACAAATGGGTGTAGCTGAGGATTTTTCCAAAGTCTGATTAGGTCAGCACTAATCAGATAAGGTACAAACTATACAGAATTGAACCCCATGTATATATCAGCTCGAAAATCAATGACTGTTTGCGCATTTGTTCATTCCATGTCAAAAAGAGCCAAGGTGGTTGCCCTAGTAGATTCTGGCGCCACAGAAAACTTTATGAATCTAGAATATGCCAAATGGCTACAGCTCCCCATCAAACAACTCGAAAACCCGAGACCACTGTTTAACGTCGATGGTACAGAAAATACAAACGGAGCGCTCACCCACTACACCGACCTCTCTATCCAAATGGGAGCCCAGAAGGTCAACATGAGATTCTTCCTCACCCAACTAGGAGAACACAAAGCCATCTTTGGCTACCCATGGTTTGCAGCATTCCAACCTAAAATCGATTGGAAAAGAGGATGGATCAACTACACCCAACTCCCTATTGTTGCCAGAGCAATTAACCACATGAAAGCACATTTTGTCCCATGAACTTGTAACATCCCACGACCTATACACCACGACCAGTATTATATCGGTCGAATAACATTTAACAACACAATGACAAACCCAAACCTTTCAAAGGTGCCAAAAGAATACCATCAACATAGGAAGGTATTCAGCAAAGAAGCCTCACAACGACTACCAGCACACACAATATGGGATCATGCCATCGAATTACTCCCTGGCACCCCTAACACGTTACCAGGACGCCTCCTCCCTTTGACACAAGAAGAACTCAAGGAAGCCAACAAGTTCTTCCAGGAACACCTAGAGAGAGGAACTATATGCCCCTCCAACTCCCCATACTGTGCCAATTTCTTCTTCATAAAGAAAAAGGATGGAAAACTATGACCAGTGCAGGACTACCAACCGGTGAACAAATGGACCATTAAAGATCGCACTGTATCACCTCTCATCTCACAAACCATTGATCGTCTCAGTGGATGCACACTCTTCACCAAATTCGACATCAGATGGGGATACAACAATATTAGGATCAAAGAAGGAGACAAGTGGAAAGCAGCCTTCCTTACCCCTCAAGGATTATTTGAACCTACAGTCATGTTTTTCGGACTTACCAACTCCCCTGCAACCTTCTAAAGAATGATGAATGTCATCTTCAGGCCAGAAATAGCACAACGATGGCTTTCAGTATACATGGATGACATTCTCATCCACACCAAATGGCAGGATAATGAGACAGAAGAAGAACATGTCAAATGGCACCACGACTACGTCCACCACATCTTGGCCAAACTTGAAGAAAATGACCTGTACCTCAAACCAGAAAAATGCTCATTTGAGCAAAAAGAAGTCGATTACTTAGGAGTCGTCGTAGGAGGGAAAACAGTAAAAATGGACCCAAAGAAACTGTCATGCTTGGACTAAAGCATGTTTGACCAAGAGGGTTCGTTCTTGGTTGTGGGGTTCGCTGTTGTGTATAGACGATGCGCGTTGCCTTCATCCCTATAGATCACTATAGGTCCCTTAGTCGAGTTACCTTACAACCTAGTCTTGAAAGACCTTGTGCAGGGAGTTCCTCCTACTGCATAACTAGATTGCGTACTAGTCTAGCCTAAGACCTAACTAATTGGCTTAGGGCAACGTGCAGAACTGTAGGACTGCAGTGGTTTAATGATGGGTTATCCCCAACAAGAGTGTTTGTATATAGATGGGTGCTGACCGCCTTCATGTAGCAAGCTACCTTACACTATGTTTATAGACCCAAGGTCCCTTACGAGTCTGGGTGTCCGGGCCGGTTAGGCACTGGTTTGGACATGTAGTGATCGATCGAGGTTTAGGCGTGCGAGCCCTAAACGAGAGTGATACGGTAAACTGGATTAGGAAGGTTCCTGGTCCGGGGCGGAACGGCTCAACTAGCCGCTTAGGTAATAGAACTTGAAGGAGTTGAGAGGCGAGCTTGAAGTAGTGAAGCTTAGAGAAGAGACTTAAAAGGGCACGCGGGGGTATGATGAGTTAAGTCCTGTATTGAACAGAAGACCAAGCTTAAGGCTTGGTGTCAGAACAGAGTCGTCTTATATACATACGAACACAGAACTATCTAGAAGGTAACAGAATGAAACAGAATCAAAGCACAGTCGCGTACATAGCATAGCACAGTCCGTAGTATCAAAGCACAGTCCATAGTATCAAAGCACAGTCCGCAGTATCAAAGCACAGTCAGCGAGAACATAACAGAAGGTAGCAGAAAGTAACAGAACATTCTATAAGTACAGGGAATGGTATGGAAGGTAAGGGGAGTAAGGAGAAAGAAGGGGATGGTCCATAAAGGTCCTAATGAAGTAGTCCGTACCATAAGAAAAGAAATAGGCATAGCAGAAACTACAAGGCGTTGCAGACTACCCAGCACCGACCACCCCTATGGAAGTTTGCAAATTCCTTGGTTTTACAGGCTACTATCGGTACTTTATACCCAACTACTCAAAAATCGCACGACCCCTACTCGACCTAACAAAGAAAGCCATGACATGGACATGGGATAACCCACAAATCATGGCATTCAAAGAACTAAAAACCAGAATGTGCATGAACCCGGTTTTAGTACAACCAAACTTCGAGAAACAATTTGTCCTCCAATGCAACGCCTCAGCTTATGGCATGGGAGCCATACTCTTGCAACGGAGTGACGACGACACCCCTACACTCCTGAAATGCCTAAAACCCGTCCTACACCCTATCGCATACTACTTGGCCACATTTACACCCACTGAAAGAAACTACGACATCTACAAACGAGAACTCCTAGCAGTCATGAAAGCCCTAGCACACTGGAGACCATACCTAGGATGGACGCAAGAACCTTTCATCATCTGCACGGACCATGCAAACCTGCAATACTGGAAATCCCCTTGTAACCTAAATTGACGAACAGCTAGGTGGCACATGGACTTACAGGAATATGACTATATCATTGAACACATCCCTGGAAAAGACAACGAAGCGGCTGATGCCTTATCCAGACCACCTGGAACCGACCAAGGAACCAACGACAATCAAGGGATTGTGCTCATCCCTCCTGAACATTGCAGGACTATAAATACCTCCCCAATAACCACTGTCCCCATTCCCGAAGATAACGAAGCACTCAAACGCTTTGTGATGATCCTCTACCACGACCACCCAACTGCTGGACATCCAGGACATGATGAAACACTCAGACGCACCCAAGAAAAGTACCACTGGACAGGAATGAAGGACTGGATTGCCGACTACATAAAAGGATGCGCCACATGTCAGCAAAATAAAATCCAGACTCACAAAACCAAAACCCCACTGTACCGTATCAGAACAGAAGAAGGCACTCGTCCATTCCAACATGTGGCCATGGATCTAATCACGGGACTACCGTCACACCAAGGGAAAGACACCATCCTCACCATCGTTGACCACGGATGCTCCAGAGCAGCCATCTTCCTCCTGTGTTCCACGATGATCACTGGACCGGGCATCACGCAACTATATATGGACAATGTATTCAGATGGTTCGGGATCCCCAGCAAAGTCATCAGCAACCGAGACCCCCGCTTCACCTCCCACTTCAGTCAGGCGTTGGCCAAAGCCCTTGGAACCAACCAAAACATATCCACGGCATTCCACCCCCAGACCGATGGACTATTGGAATGGAAAAATCAATGGGTCGAACAATACCTCCACCTTATGACTTCATCACACCTGGAACACTGGACTGAATGGCTATCGTTAGCCTCGGCTGTACACAAT
Source organism: Russula virescens (assembly GCA_003316435.1). Lineage (NCBI taxonomy): Eukaryota > Fungi > Basidiomycota > Agaricomycetes > Russulales > Russulaceae > Russula > Russula virescens. The sequence continues at coordinate 7,344 of QFEY01005936.1, read as the reverse complement.
AACCAGAGAAACTCTACCACTGGACTATCACCCAATCAAATTCTCTTTGGACACAAGGTCACCCTCATTCCCCCATCAACACCACCATCAAACAATGAGACAGTCAAAAAACGCATGACCCACCTCAAGGCTTACCAGGAACAAGCAATCACAACCCTCAAACACGTGGCCAAAGGGTCATCCGACCTACCAGGGCAATACAACACCGGAGACTATGTATGGCTCGATGGGAAAAATCTCAAATTTCCCCATCAAAAGACAAAACTACTCCCTAAACGGTATGGGCCGTTCAAGATCGCTGCCCAGATATCCCCGGTAGCCTACCGACTCCACATACCTCTGATGTGGACCATTCATAATGTATTCCATGCCTCGCTTTTATCCCCCTATCATGAAACAACCACCCACGGCCCTAACTTCTCCTGTCCACCACCTGACCTTATCAATGGGGAACTGGAATATGAAGTGGAGCAGATAAGGGGCCATTAACATCATGGACGCTCCAGAACCCTCCAATACCTTATCAAATGGAGCAGTTACCCCAAAAGCGACAATACATGGGAACCAGCTGACCAGGTACATGCACCCCAAATTGTAAAAGCCTATCACCAAAGACACCCTCTGACGTCTATAAAAACCCTCACGACCCCGTCCAACAACCTCAGCATCTCACACTGGCTCCCATCACTCCTCACCCTCCATCCCCAAACCACAAATTCACTTTCAACCCCAAGAAGCACTTCCAGTTCCAACCTCAACAAAACTTACATGCATTCACCTTCCACTTCCTCAACAAAGTTCCTCCTTCCCACTCCCGAGAACATTCTTGCTTCTGCCGCATTTCCCTCTGTCCCTACCACCGATAAAAACTGGAGCCTAACCCTGAACCCCTCGACAACCACCAAGGCTCCTTCTGCCCCTACTTCACCATCTTCCCTATCAATGCCCCCGCCTACAAAGTCTACCTTCCCTTCAATCACTGCTTCCTGCTTAACCGTGAGTGCCCCTACGAAACCTGCTCCTATCACGACCACTCCTAAACCCTGGATCCTAACCCAGACGACACACTCGCCCTCCTCACCATTATCTTCACTATCCTACCCACTGTCATGTCTGATTGTAACAAGTCCCCAGCCCACAACGAGTCTCCTATGTCAGACTCCCCACTCCCAGTTCCCCCTTCATCCCTCGCACCACTATCCATTCACCCACTCTGCAACCCTAAGGAAGGACCCCAGCTCAACCCAGAAACCATCGCTATGGGATGCCTCTCCCCCTCCACCACATGTAATGCCCTCGCCGCAGGGTTCGACTTCTCTGCCCCCATTCTCTGAGCCATGTGTACCGCCCTGGCTAACACTGTCAACACCCAACAGCTCACCTACGATGCCCGAACACAGATCCTCACCGAAAGGGCAGAAGCTGCAGAGGCAAAGCTGGCGGACCGGGAGCACAAGTACCACGTCGCCCCCGAAGGGTACGAGACTGCTGCCGGCAACTCTGCGTGTGAGTCTATCAGGATTCCCGCAGGTAACAGAGTCTTCAGGAAAGCACAATGGGTTAAAATGTTGGGGGACGGTAGGGTTGCCACTTACTTCCAAGGACAGAACACTGACGAGGATCCCTATATCTGTGACATCACGGCCCCCTACAACTGCGATGAAGACAACCCCGCAGAACCCATCGCGCCATGGTTCCACCATATGCTCATCGGCTCCCCCACTAACTTTGCCGCCCTTCGCGCAGAAACCGACGCCCTCTTCGACTGGGGGTATATGGCTGAGATCATCCGCTACAGGTCGATCAACCTTGACATCGCAACTCTGCAAGACAAGATCGAACTCTTGCAGATGGACCTGGAAAGCATGCATGAAGCTCGCAATGTTTCCGAGGGCTGCATCATTAGCTCGTGCCTCCAGCAACAGGTTGGCCATATGGAGGGTAGGTTCTCCCCTTACCCAACCATGCGCACCTCAGGATGGAAGGAGTGGGTCTGGGTTAAGGCAGTGGCACGTCATGCCTCGCAGGGGCTCGACAACTAGCAGGAGGGTGATGTTACCGGCCTCTGGGAATGGGTTTACTGTTGTACTGGTGTAAGTTCAGGAACCAGCCTCATGTTTGCCTCATGTACAATATTAGGGTACTGTCGTGTTTGCCTCATGTTTGCCTTGCACTTGAGTTGTGTATTTGTGTTCCTTATGGCTGTACGCCTCATGGAGGCCTTGTGTTTCTTGCTTAGTAAGATGTCTTAGAGTAGTATATAAACTACGCCTTGCTGTCCCTAAGACGGCAAGTTGAGTCTCTTGTCTATCAGACTAGAACAATATACTTCTCTTTATCATCTATACTGTGGGTGGCTATAGGATTCATTCCTACTTAGCAGGAACCCTTACCAGGCAAAGTCTTGGATGACACTTCAGAGTCATCTCTCTCATCTTAACAATCGACACAGTGCACCTCAAGCACTACTTAGCAGTCCGACTATCCCTTTGCGCTTAGTCTACTGTCGACTGCACTATGTGGCAGTGACATCTGCACTGTTACAGCACCCGAACCAAAAGGCCTGATCAAAGACTTCCAGTTTTCCACAGAACTAGACCATCATGCCATGCATGAAACCCTACTAAACAAGGCAAACAAACAGATAACATGTGAAGTCTCTGACTGGGCAGCTGGTCAGGAAATCATCCTCAAGGACAGTCTGATCAAAGACTTGATCAACGGAGATGAAAGTCACATTGACTTGGTGAAATTTGTAGGCCTCAATGATAGACTTCAGGACTGGATCACAAACAAATGTAAGGATATTGAGGCTTACATACAGAGCCAATTCACAGGTACCGTGGTCTTGAACACCATATTGGCATGGGCTCAAGCTGAAGTTGACAACCTACTCTCATACAAATGCATTGAAGCCAAGAAAGAAGCCGAGTTGATGTTTGACAAGGACGCATTCGTCTTTGAAAAGATATCCAAACTACAGAAAGCAGCGGTTGAACAGGTAAACTTCAAACTCGAAACCCTGAAATAGCATAACCGAGAGGAGCATGCAGCTTCTCTTGTTGAGTATAAATCCGAACTTCATGCTAACCTAGAACAGGACAAGCTGGAGGCACAACATGAGCACAATGCAGCCCTCGAGAAATTTTGATTCAACCTGTGAAAGGAGCAGGAATCAGAACCTGAAACCCTTCAACAATTGCTTAACCTAGCCCTATACCCCAATTCCAACTCTGACTCTCTTTCAGGTCACACCACCCCTCGCACCAAGAAGAAATGCTTTGCATGCTCACCAACTAGATCAGGTACCCAGACCCCTAGTGCCATCAACACTGCTTATGTCATAGCTGCTGAACCCAACCAGGAACAGAGCTTACCAGCCATCCTCAAGCAGCAGGACCCTGATGACTTTGATGCTAGGGCTGCTCTATGACAAGTAGCAGAACTAACTAGTCTCTTACCCCAGATGGCTTCAACCATAAACCGTCTCAAACAGGTGGTGATAGAATCGGCTGAATATGCTAAGAAGCTATGGGACACCCAGGGTGAAAACTATATGGATTACAGCGCTGACCTCACCCCTGCACCCCAGATTACTCCAGAACAACAAGCCAAACATGATGCATACGAACGAGAACTAGAGACCCAACAGTGGGAGGCTGAACGGAAATGGGACTACATCCGGGCCCTGCGTGAGGCCAAACTCATAGACACTGACTTTTATGACAGCAATCCCGACCAACCACACATTGACTACAAAAACAAGGTGAACACCATGATTATTGACCTCGAACATGCTATGGGATGACAAATGAACAACAGCAATCACGAGATGGTGGCCTGGACATGGACCTGCTGCATTGTGGGAATCAATGAGCAGCAGCTGAGTCAGGTTTTGTCGGTGGCTTATCAGTGCATGCTGGGATGAAAGTATGACAAAATCTCTAAGACATTTGCTGACGAGTTCTGCCAATTCTACCTTGCCCACACACATAAACACTCTATTAACATCTACAGCACCTTTACTTCTCATGACAATGACCATTTCCACGCCACCACAGGTGCCCCTTGCTTCACCCCAACACCTGCCAACCGCCCCATGACCCAACAACACCCACCCACCAAACAGTCGAAAAATGCCCCAGCTCAGAAGCCCATCATGGAGTGTGCCCCTTCTTGGCCGACAATTGAGACATTACCACCAGCAGCACCATTGGAGGATGAAGTCCCCACTTTGGACCCTGAAGAGGTAATTGTGTTTGGCCCCACACCAGCTGAAGCTGCCTACAAGCCAGTAACATGGACAATGGTGAACAAGAAGCAGAAGAAGAAAAATGCCACACTGCCACCCATGCCTACTACTGCATCTCAACCTAAGGTGACAAATGCACCAAGCGCAACCAAAGCCACGACCGAGACACCTAAACCATCTTACACCTCGGCCTCCAAGGCCAGGAAACCCCTGCCTGTGGAGCTAGCTTGCTCTGACTTTATCATTGTTCTAGACTCTCGACATGCATCCTACCCTGACTGGCTGTGCATCAACACTCAAAAGATCTACAAAGATGTAAGGAGCAAACTTATTACGCTCAAGGCAGACATTGAACTTGTCACTGTTCATTGGTCAGACAGTAGACTAGGCCACACACATAACATGATTTACACCTTCACAGGAAAACAATCTTTCAGCCAAATGGAGAAGTGGATGCACGTGATGGCATGTCCTTTGGAGGCAATCATGTTAAGGCAGTGCCACGAGACAGCTTCACTAATGTTGTCTTTCATGGCATCCCCTGTTGTGACGAGTATGATGTGTTCTACAGCCCTAGTGACCTTTTGGCTGAGATCCAGCAGGCAGTCGTCTGCTGTGGTTGTTGCAGCCTTGCAGACCCATGTTGGATGATGGATGTTGGGTCAGAATCTTCACTCAACAAAACATACAGTAGCATGGTTTGGGGATTCCACGATGCAGATGGTAAAGCATTGGAAATGATCTTGCACTCCCTGCCTTCCCTATTTGGGAAGTGGGTTAAGGCAGAGCGATACCACTCACACATCATGGTTTGCTCTTGATGCCACAAAATTGGCCACCTTGTCAAAACCTGCTCTAAACCCACTGATTTCATAGCATGTGGATGCTGCAGTGGTGATCACCACACAAACTCCCACAACATTAAATGCCCAAATGCCAGTCAACACAAGGGCACGGCCTGCAATTGCCCAGTGATGTGCTTCATTTGTGTCAAGAAAAATTGCAAGACCAACATTAACCACCTGGCTGGTACTTCAGCATGCCCATTCGACACAGGCTCCCAACAAGCTTTGGCAGCCCTCTTGGACACAGCATGCATCAATGACAATGAACCCAATGACGAACCTTCCCTATGACTGAACACCCTCCAACCACTAACACCCCACATCATTGCTTACAGATCTCCTCCATCAACATGGGATGGCATCACGCCATCCTTACCACTCTCCTTGAAACTACCCACTCTAACATCTTACTCATCCAGGAAGTCCTGTGGCTAAGACTAGTTGCAGGGTGTAGTGACACAGACCCTAATGGGTCCATCATTCATGGGCATATACACCACCCGGATTGGGTTGCCTTTTCCCCTACTAAGCACATTGGCAAACATCTTCCCAGACCATGTGTAGCATTTTACCTACAAAAAACCCTCCTTTGGCTTTTTGATATCTCCACAATACCCTCTTTTCACATGTACACCTCCTATGGTATCCACCTTCATTCCCACTCTTCTGACTTTGAACTCTCCATATTGAATTTTTACCATCATGTCACACAACACACACCTCTTCTTGATCTGCTATGTTTACTAACCCTCAACCCTAGCATTCCTGTACTGTTATGTGGTGACTTTAACACCCACAGCATGCTGTGGTCACTGCTGGGGCACAGATCATCTCCATCCTTGATCACCACTCCCTTACCTCACTTCTACCCCACAGATGTATCACTTGAGAGAAAGAGGGCTTGACAGCCTCTTGCATTGATCTGATGCTGGGCAACGGACCACTCCTTGACATCAATGACCTCTTCCCCATGTGCTTGGTGTCCTTCCTGCGTTCTCATAGATCAGACCACACTTCACTTTCCATCACCATACCCCTACCCTCATCTCTGTCATTAGCCCCAGCTTCACTACACCCTTGGCACACTCCTCAGGTGGAGGATTGCAAGTGCTGGCTTTGGATCTTCAAAGCACTTTTTGATTGGACCACTCTGTTGGACCCAGAAACAGGCACTGATCATTTACAGGAGTCAATCATCAATGCCAATATTGCCACCTGCCCTCAACCATGCACCACAAAATGAGCCAAATCACACCACTGGTGGAATGACAATTGCCAAGCCACCATATGGCAGCTGGCTAATGCCCCACTATCTTGATGATGAGACCTCACATGCCACCTCCACAAGATGATATGGAAAGCCAAATGGGAATACTTCAACAGCATGCTCACACTGGAGGACAATTCCCTCTGGGATGTTGCAAAATGGTGAAAAGGTAGAAGGGAGCCCTTTCTCCCTCCCATTACATGGACGGATGGTTCCATTACATCCTCTAATGCCCAGGTTGCTGACACCCTTACTACCCAGTTTTTTACTTGTCACATTATTGAGGCTAACCCGATCTGGACAATGGATCACAGGCCAGAACACCCATGGCTCTGGGTGATGGAAGAGGAGATATGGCAGGCTCTGACAGAGTCTTCCTCTTCCTTGGCACCAGGCCTCTCCAGTATCACTTACCCCATGCTACGATGGGTCCACTCCCATGACCTGTCCATACTCACTACCCTTTTCAACATATGCATGCAGGCTGGCTCCCACCCATGGCACAAAGTGAAAGTTGTCCCTGTACTGAAGCCAGGCAAGGACAACTTCACACTCCCCAAGAACTACCAACCAGTTTCACTACTGGAGTGCATGGGCAAAGTGCTCAAGAAGGTCATTGCCAAATGACTCTCTATGGATGCAGAATGACTGGGCCTGCTAGGGCCCTATCCGTTTGCCCAACCAAAACACTCATATGTTGATGCTGCAGTATCTTTACTGTAGAAAGTGGCCACAGAGTGTGTTATGAATGTCCAACTTTTTTCTTTTCTCCTCTATCTCATCTTGCTTGTACTTGTTGTGCGCTGCTTACTTTACCCAGTCGAACTGGCTGTTACATATTACCCTTCCATCCCTCCTTATGACTCATGTTAACAGCCTCGCTTCTGATGACTCATTCCTGACTCACCCTATTTATGCGCAGCTTCTTCTGATTCCATCTTGTTCTCTGTGATTCCATCTGACTCCCTTGATGTCTTGGC
>QFEY01005933.1:0-149452 GCA_003316435.1 Russula virescens | reverse complement strand
GCCTTCTGACGATAGAAGCTATGCTTATGTTGATGGGGAAGAACCACCGTCGGATGAATCCGGCGACGACGATGACGATGACGATGTCCGTGACGATGGCGGCGAACACGTGGACGAAGAGGAGGTCGAGAACGCGATAGCTAATGGTGGTACGCCCGCTACGACGAGGACGACGAGGACAAGAGGGGGCCGCAAGGCGGTGCCGTGGGGCAGAAAACACATTCGTCACGAACCGGACGACGAGGACGACGAGTTGATGATGTACGCCAAGGTGCGCATTTTTCCCCCCTAGCCCTTCTTCAATTCATCCCCTTTTCCCGCCTCATATCGCTATCATGCCCCCGTGTTCGTGCTTCGTTGACGCCGTCAGATTCGCAGGATAACCCTCACAAAGTCCGTCCTCTACACGATAACGAATCTCAACGAGTTCCGCTCCACAAAGGCGTCACCGACGCCGCTGCCCAGCGCCTATCAGCGACTAACGCCTCGGCGCAGAAACGTAGAACGACCGAGACGGGTTCTGCGGGCGTGGCACGCGTAAAGCGGCGAAAATGACCCCACATCTGGCGGGAGCATTGTATCTTATATCTATACCATACCCTCCGGATCTTTTTCTGTACATCAATCAAGCTTTTTTTTTTTCTGACATGGACCCCATTCTCCTCCATGAAAAGAACCACAGCGGGAGTTTAAACCATACATGGTACAACCAGAGTTCATGCGACTCAATATTATATGGAAATTTTTATAGGATGTTCTCTCCATGGAAACTCACATCAGCTTCCCACTAGCATGCCCGTTCATTCCTGCACTCTTCTTAAGGCTGCGTTGTGTTGCGAAGAGCGCGCTGTCGAGAATTGAAGCTACAGTGAGCACGCCGCCTACGATGGCACATGTTCTGTTGGGCTTGTGTCAGGACGGTCCAAGCAAATACATACGTAAGGTAACGTACGATGTCAAAAAATGCGCGAAAGACTGGCGCGTCTCACGATGGGCTACGAGGATGGGCGAGATTTCGTAGCTGAAGAACACGCCTGCGGAGTAGTTGTATGTTTAGTCACCCATCTATCCTCTTCTCATAGCACGACAGTCCCCCAAACACTGCACTCACCTGGTAAACCGGTAACCCCATGGAAAACCTTCAAACCCTCCTTGGTGTTGCCCGCCATGCCCGCTTGAAGGTCGCGCTCAAAGTGTGTGACGCTATACTGGTGGGAATTGACAACTTGTCTGTCTAGGGTACGGAATTGCGTCGATACAACCTTGATGAAGTACTGGAACATGTATTGTGCTTGTGACGTCTAATCCCGATGCATTGAGGCCTTGTAGCAGATTTAAAATGAGGAAAACAAGTCGACGTACCCTAGCCATATACCCATCTAGCGGATTTTGGTATATGCCCAGGCGCTCGCGCATCTCCCTGCTGACCTGGGCCTTGGATTCGTCCGCCTCGTCATCAGCGGTGAAGTACAGGTATTGAATCGTATGCGAAAAGTCGTGGCGGTTGCCGTCATTCTTCAAGTAAGGTACGAGCTCGTAAATTCTGGACTGTGCAGCTTGGAAAGAGCGTCCGGGCGAGAGTTGGATACTCCCAACGACCTTGTTCACTCGTACGAGACCAGCAATGTTGCAACCTTCCGACGCCTGCTCCTGGATGTGCTCCGACCAGTGTTCTTTGATGCACTACGATCGCCAGTACCTATAAGAGTCTGCACCCGAAGAAAATAAATGTCCGCACCTGATCGATGCCCCCGGGGTTGCCGAAACTCCATCCCTTCCGCGTGTACGCTTCACGAACGTCGTCGCACGAGTTACAGCATCCGGACTCGGGAGGTTCTCCGCCATAGCACGAGCCGCAATACTCGGGCGAGCGATTCTCATCCATTTTGTCAATGTCGCTGCTAAGCTGCGCGATCTGCGCGCCGGGGACAACCGTTCCTGTAGCCGTAAGACGAGTCTTGATGACATCATGGGATATATCTCGCTGGAGCTCGCCGGATATGTCCATCAAGTCGAGGGACAATACTGGATCAATCAGACATCAGTGAATGGTGCGCGGGGGACGGGGAAAAGGATGGAGAGCAGACGGAGACTCACGATAGCATGGTACTCTCGGGAACGTCACATTGAGGTGCACGGTCAACTTTTCTCCCCTACTCCGATCGACAACTACAGAAGTGTCGATACCAACTCGCCTATAGTCGAAAAATTCCATCATTGTAAACGACAATATGATTGCGGCAGAGACCAGCGTCACTGTGGGGACGAAGGTTCCACGTGTCATTTCAGACGATTCGCGCAGTCGGTAATGTACGCACAGAATGCCCCCGTGCGTGTTCTGACTTTGACGTCCTCCATGGTCTGCGCGCGTAGATCATGAGCATTAGAGACGGCGCTAGTGAGTTGGCGTAGCGGGCACGACCGACCTTTCCGAAGGCATCCATGGCCTTAAGGCCACCAAAGAATGACTTTGCTGGCATGCTTTGACCACTGCAGGAGGAACAAAAAAGGAACAGAGAATGAAGATGAGGGGCGGGGTAAAGGATAATAATTAAAGAGAGACGAAAGACGAGGGGTGAAGTGGAGAGGTGGAGAGTGTACGTGGCCAAATAGAGAAGTACATGCACCGGATCACGGGCGTCTCATTCTCATTGCAGCCCGATCTTGTCTACGCCCTGCTTCACCTTGCCCAATAAACTACGCACACCGTCTCGTATCCCATCTGCCTGCAATCCGCTCGACTCGCCGCTCGTTCTGTAAACACCCGCCCCAGCCGGCCCACCCAAACTCAAGCTTACTCCGCCGAGGTTAACGTTCAACGCTGGCGCATTTGACGCGGATTCTGGCGGCGGCTCATAAACAGCTGCAGGGAAGTTGGCCGCCGCGGATTCTATCATCTCGAGGAAGCTAACGAGAATAGGTATTGACGTCCGGAAATCGCGGTGAATGTTGGGCGAAGGCGCACCTCGCAGAATTATGGACACATGTCCCACCCAGTAAAAGACGCGCACCCGCGGCACTACCAGATGTCGGGTCTTGATTTAGCAGAGCGACCGCCCTTGCTTCTTCGTAAGTGGTACCTCCGATGATGAAAATAATCACGTCTTGGGGTCTGGATTCATACTCGATATTAATAACGACGCCTTTACCCACTTCCAATTTTACAAAGACGTGACGTGCCGTTGCAAGCCTGCGTTTGGCCCCGCAGATTCCAGGAATGCATGACCGCTCTCTTTAAGTTTTCCTTTGAATAGGTTTTCCAGCGTGTCGGACAAGTGTGGTGTATGTTGCATATACACATTTTCCACCCCCTGGGCACGGGGACGTGAGATACATGTTGGATGATCACAGTAGTATAGCCAACCTTCAACCCCTTCAGTGCTGATCGACCCAAGGCAAGTAGCGATTCCGTGGAATAGAGGTCGTCTTGACGATGGTCGGCGCCTGCAATATTTAGAATGGCATACACGAGCTTAGGAAAAAGTCAATATCCGCTCTCAGAATAGTCTTAGGCAATACGAATTATTTACCCGAGCATCCTCAGGTCGTACGCCATTTTGCAAAGCGAGAGTGATGAGCGAAGCGATGTTGCTTGCTTGCGACTTTTGGTATCTTAATGCGTACAAGATCAACAAGCGAAGTTTATTCCGCGGAGAGACGCTGTTGTCGGCGATAAAAGCTTGGACGCTCTGTAAAGAACCTCATAAGCATGATGACGATCTGAACGAAAAGCGATCGTACCTTCAAATCTGCCCCAGCTCTTGCCGCAAGACCCTGCTCCACTTCACCCAGCTCTAAGAGTTTTTCCTTCTCCACGAGCCTGCTGAGCTCCCCCACGAGTGCGACGTGCTTGCTCACGTTCCCACCAAGCTTCCTGAACTCCGGATACTCCTCCACGAATCGCTTCATTTCTGATATCGAATTGATTGACGATGGTTGCTGCGCAAGGGAGCGCGCCTGGTATGACTGGACATATGACTTGAGCGCTGTCCCAAGATCACCGAAGGTTGCCAGGTGATGTGCTTGGAAAAACGGATCCGTTGACGTGGTCAACGTGATTTCCTGTATGGTTTACCCGTGTAACTGGACATGACACACTATTCCGGTGGTAACGTACCGAGAGGTCAGGGCGAATATCTGGAACTTGATTCATATCCACACGTCCATTCCGAATCCCCAATAATTCGTGGACCATTGCTTGATATGTCCACTGCGACAGCAATGGCGTCACCGGGTCGTTTCGCCTATCGAGGATGAGGAGCAGCGGCGGGACTTGGGTTAATCGAAAGTCGAATAGCTGGGACTCGGCTTGGATTCGATTCTAGAGCCAGTTGATCCGACAGCTCGGTGCAGAACGCAAGCAACCGTACCTGTAACTCGACGGCAAGCTTTCTGGCCATGCCACTCATCTTCTCGTAACGAATGACCGGCTTCTTTTTCAGGCTCAGCATCACGGCAATGAGGCCGCGCACATGCCGTTCCAGTGCTTTGGGGTCCCAAGTGTTTGGAGATTGACCATATAAAGGAGAGCCTGGGGAGGGTGTGTAATTGAGGGAGAAGAGGGAAGGAAGGAGAGGTGCATAATCGGCGAAGTATTCCTGATGATACCCAGTTCAGAACGTTCTAAAGGGGATGCCAGAACTAATCAAGAGATTTACCTGTACTTCTCTTACTGCCTCGTATTCATCCGCATCGGCCAGTCTCTCGATCGCGGTCTTGGTTAAGATATTGCTAAAGTCTAAGGAGCAGCGATGAACAAACAAATGTCACAGACGTGCCAGAAAGGGATGGCATTCACCCACTGACAGAGGTAATACTCTCCATATTTTGGTTCTTTCAGCTCCGCCTCCATGGCTCCGAGACTTTCCTCGTTACTCTGCAAAAAACATATGCACTTCATGTGAGCCATGCGTTCACGCTTGTTGTTGTCGATGCGATCGGTGAGGTACACCTGGTGTGAGAGAAGGACGGACTGCGTAGCGGCCAGGGATACGATGGGTGTCTGCGGGACTCGGATCAACACAAGCATGGTCGTAAAGCACTGTGACGTACGTACGGTGTGTGAATCGAGGAGTAACACCTTCATTGCTGAAGGCGTGGACACCATCTTGGTGATGTAAGTCTCGACTGCCTTGACTACATCCATGGTCGACCTGCGCTTGAGGAGTTACTCTTACTCTTGACACTGGCCGCAGTTCGGCTGATGCGAGCGCGTCGCGGTCTGATTACGTCATCGGCTACTCGCCGCCTCACGTACGGGTTGAACCGTAACTCAGGGCTTCGCCACTCCTCCTCGTGCAAGCAGGAAAGTGCGTAATTGCCCAGGGCAAGGCATGTTGCCTGAAACACTGTTTGTCTTTTTGTGTTGTCCGAAGGGATGCCATCATCACGGTGTCTCAGCCAAGTGAAGCGAATTCTGAACCGGGTTCACTTTTCCTTTTTCAGGCAATGTTCTACTATTCTTCTCTTGTGCTCGCTCTGGGTCGTTCGTTTGTTAGAGGGGAGGCGACATCTCGGAAGATGCTGTGTCGTGGCCACGTCTCCCGATGAAACGACATTCGGTTCTGGTTCCGTCAACTCCAACTGAGGAAAGTTGAACACTTCCGCCTTCACAAGTCATTCCTGGCTTGGCTCGCACCTCTCCGCCACCGATCATTCATGGCGACCCTGCGCCCTCCCGTCGCATATGGAATAAACGCCTGAATTAGTACAAGTAAGTGGTACTCCAGCTGAGACTCCAAGGCACACAAGGCTACTGCGATCCTAAACAGTTGTTCTGCGCGCCACTAGAGCAGCAGATGATCTGTACGGTACACTTGTCGTGGCGTACTGTCCGGGAACTAAACGGATTTTTCCGTAAGTGTGCCGTAAAGACCAGGAGATATTGGTGAGGCCAGCACGCCAATTCCCTGCCTTATTGGTCGGTCACCCTCACGGGCATGCGGATCTCCCTCTCATCTCTCGGACAGGGGCTCGTCCCGCAACAACACAACAGCAACAACAAGGGTGCCGCGAGAATGAATAAGAACAATGAATGAACTGAACGCCACGCCCATTGGGAGTAGATAACAAGGACGGAACCACGTTGGGCCTGGGTGCAATTTTTGGGGGAAATTGCCGTATGATACCACCTGACCTTACCCGCAACAGCCTCAATCGCCCTCGGTACATGTGATCTACCAAAGTGGCGCTTTCCCCACCTTTGGTGTGCTTTGGGTCTCAAACCGCGGGGCACCTTTGTCCTTTTCGCGTCCAATTGTCCTACTCGGTGTTCATTTCTCCCGGTTTGACCCGGGTGGTTCCAGAGGGCGTCTGTTGTTGTCATCCAGACGTCTCCCTCGTGATAACTCATCCGATGCCTCGTCGAGTATGTGGGGTCGTCTCCGCAGCGAACACGCTTTTGCATGCGTACCGTATGGACAAACTCTATAAGTGATGATCCGCCGATTGAGCTTTAGCTCGCTGAGCTGCAACGTTTCACCCAACCTTCTTCAGACAGGACCAAAAAGATCGGTGCTTTTATGATCCATCAACGTGGGGTTGCTGTAGGTGCGCCAACAATCTCGACCTGCTACATCAACGCCCATGCTGTCCCTTCCTATTCCCCTGCCATTCCGAGATTTTGAGCATCATCGATCAAGTTGCCATCGTCGCGCATAACTCGGCGTCGTGATGGCCCCGAACTATTCGGAGCAGCCAGTACAACGGTGACACGTCTCCGGATTCTAAAGGGCAAATTTTACGTGTTAGCTGCTTTGCCTCTCAAGCTTTAAGATTAATTCGTCAAAATCGATACCTCTTATCTCTGGGTCTGGGGACTTCGCGTCCCTTGGGTGGTGACATCGCGAACCCTGTCTCGTTCGGAAAACACCCCTCGGGACCTTTCAAAGATGCCGTGAGCCTGAACACGCGAACCGCGTACTCGTTTTCGTGCATGTCAAGAACCCATTTCTCTGAACGATCCGCTTCCTTTGGAGTCGCGTTTACGTCCCGAAAGATAGCGCTACTTGCTCGGCCTGAACTCAAATCATCACGACTGCACTCGCCTTGCCCATAATCGCTTTCGATTTGGGTCTCGACCCTTTGGCGCAGGTTGCAGAGTTGGGATTCTGATCCCCTCGCTAAGCATCGACCCCTCCTTTTTACTTCTCGCTACGATTTTTCCCTCTTCATCGTGAGGTGCGCGCGCAAGCAAGCAATACTCGTCTCACGATTGCCAAACTGTCTCCGGTTCATATCCGCATGACAGGCATCGAGCGAGCTTCCTGCACACGCATCCATAATTTCTGGTAAACATGCATCCAGCAACGCCGCTTTTTGTATGGTCCATTACCACCTGTCCGTACATGCATAGTTAAAAACCTTGCGAACGCTGTTGCCACTTTCCCAAGGCACCGTTCGAGCATTGTAGTGGCGTCGGAACGTCCTTCCCAGTGCACAAATTTAGAAAGCCCTTGCTCTCTGTCACCCTGAACCACCAACCACTTGTTAACACCTGTCATGAGCGCCTTGAGCATGATTGACTTTCCGTAGCTGAAATAACACACGCGAGTATCCGGCCGAATCATGGCCCTATGATCACTGATCACAGGAGCAGGCCACTATGACCATGTTAAGGAACCGGCACCCGGCAACTGCGACATTATAGCCCCTCACTCCCCGGCCACTGTCGACCGTCAGGACCAGTTCCTTGGCAAGAGCTGGAGGCGTAGCGCCCATGCATCATGTGCTTTGATCTTGAATTTTGATGTTCAGTAAAACAAGTTCGTTCTTGCCCAAGGTTGGCAGTAATGCGATACACATGTTATATGTTATTTTTTTTGGCACACACGATGACTCGACCTGTGTTTGGGCGTTCCGCCCAGTCTCTACAGTACGCGCGTCGCCTCGGGCGTCCTGATCAACAATCTCTTCTCTTCTTTCTCCAGATATTCTGGGGTTATGTGGGGGCCAGGTCAAGTGGACAGGACATATGTCTGTCATTCCGGCCAATCAATTCCGCACATGTCATCGCTTACCCACATGACCCCCCATGCGCAGTCCGTAATATCTCCTAAGCTACTGTCGGATGGTGCATGTGAGATGGGGGGGGAAGAGGGACACGCGCGTAAACCCGGATCCCAAAGTGCCGAATACGGAACTTGCATGCCAGTGGGCAATCGAAAAGTGCGGAGCGGGTCCTTAGTTGCCTCGAGGAATTAATGCGCCGGGCGGGCCTCGCTTGGCCATTGGCCATTTGGGCAAAAGCAAGTAGTTGTTGCACGTGTGCACGTGTGCGCGCAATGTGCCAGCGCGTGGGTGCGTTGTGCGCCCCGGCCGCGTGTCTCCCACACACCCCAAACGACCCCGCAAAAAAAAGTATTTTAAACTATGCTGTTATCTACAATTGAACCCGGAGCTAGAGCCGAGAGAGAGCTAGATGTGGATGAGGGTTCCAGGCCTCCAGCTGGCCAGCCTCCAGTCTCCATCCATCCAGCAACCTTGCAGTCGGCGCCAATACACAGGTGCCAAAACATCAATTCCGTGCGGCGTGGGGCACTGGTCCTACACCCATAGCAGTTTATATTGTTTAGTTCCGGGTCCTCCTATCGCTGGAGTCACTTTCTTCATTTAGCGCCGCAAGGAGAAGGGTATTTGGTCATGAGACTGTGAACGAATGAGTGTGGGTAAATAAGTTCAGTACAGGTGTCGCGAGTTTGTTTGATGGGGGATGCCACACTATGATTGGGTGAGGTTTGTCACTAGTCGCCTCACCTCACCTCGAACTCGCATGTGAATGTCACGCATGGCGTGTGATATCCCGCCTAGCCAGCGCATCATTCAACCATGCTGTATCGCGACTATATTAAGTTACATGGTCGTCGCTCATAGCCCCCTGCCCCACGCTATACCCCACATGCATCGCAACCGTTTGTTTCATGGTAAAACAAGCGTCTCGCCCTGGATCGAATGGTTTCTTTCAGCCACAAGGTCTTGTTCTCACTCTGGTCAAAATTAAATTTTTCATGTCTCGCTGTGCAACGAACGTTCCCCGCTCGTTTTGATTATGTGTCAGACCAATCAGATCTCGTTTCCCTTCCCTTAATTCTCTCAACGCCGTGACCATCCTCGGTTTGTACGATTCATGGAATCTATGAAGCCCTCGAATCCCGCATATAGCGGCGTCTTCCCAAAGGCCCAAGTGGCCGCTTAACCTAAGCTAAAAATTGATTAAGCACACGGCCCAGTCGGCCATAAGCGTCCTACCTTGTAAGGTAAGCACGCGGCCAACTACGGCCTCGCTAAAGCCCTATCCCGCCGCCTCCGCGCCGGACAACTCGAAGAACAAGTTACGTGATTGGTCCCGCACCACCCTCCTGCCGCAGAAGAATTTTTTTCTTTTACTCCCGTTGCCACCTTGAGGGTTTTAAGCGTCGCCTCTCGGGGCGTTGCAGTAGCGTGCGACACGACGGAATCAAAAAAAAGATAGACGTTTCGTGTTTCGTTAGCTAAGCCTGTAGTCGGGGTTACCATCTCCATCCCCGCAACCTGTCGTCGCCGCATCAGTTCGCAACCCCCGCCGTGAGAACTTTTGGCTGGGTACAGGGTACCGATATAACGTGCGTCGCATTACGGAGACAACCCAGAGCCGTGCGTGCACGCAGGCGAGATACGTCCGGTCTTGCGAAGTATGCACGCTATCTATCCATCTAACTCTATGGGGTGGAGGAATGCTGGGGAGGATGCAAGTGAGAAAACCTGGAAGGGGTTAGCTAACAGTACTAGTGCAGCATAAATCCGATCGGGTCCGAGCTGGGGGCGGGTGCGCTGATCGTCCGCGCGAGAAGCATCTGAATAATTGAAAGCGAAAAGGGAATGGGGATACGATTGTGGACACTTCCACGATTGGCTATCTTATCAAAGTCGCAATTTTGATTGAAACGTGTCTTTGGATGCGACTTGATCGAGAAATTGGCTCAGGATCTGCACTCACTCTTTTGCGATTTGACGTGTTCCACAAAGAGGTCCTTGTGATAATCACACATCAGCAGCCGCTGTGACGGTATACCTGAAGAAGAGGTGGGCGTACCTAGGTTGGCTCATTAGACGGGCGAAACTCACACGTTGAGTGATATAGATGCACCAATCATGATGCGACACAACGACCACGTTGGAGTGCCAACCCTTCAGGGTGAACAACCCGCCCGAACATGTCGGCGAGTGATAGTAACCCGGGCGAGGCCTGAGCTTGGATATCTCATTGGGCAACAAATTGTTGCGCGCAAAATCAGGGTAGGGTTGATCAACGATATGGCGATCAGCCATCACGTCATGTCGATCAAGCGTTTGGACCAATCACATATTCGTGTTCCTCCGGTAGAGTGCCCGCCCCCGGTGGAAATCGGATGATGAACATTTTCCTCAACGCTGCGGGAGTACAGGAGGCAATACGTCAGCGATGAGATTATAACAAGCACTCGGTCTCGATCTCGTGGGGCCCTTGATGGAAAAGGAGAGCGGTAGACGATCTGAACTTTGACTTTCATTCATTGAAGTACGCAAATGAGGAAAGACATGCTCCATATTGGGAGCGAAGCTCCAGTGGTTATAGGGTATTACTGTAGCGTGTACTTCCTCCCGCAGGCTTCTGCCGTACTTGGGCGGCTGTCAACTAATTCGTCCGCAATATCACGATGGAAGAGGGCATCGGAAACGTAGAGAGTAAACGGATGTGATTTGTGATTGAGGCATATTGAGGTTCTCACTAATGGGTATAACTAACGGCTAGGCTCGGACGTGAAGTAAGACATATGACGAGGTGAGGGTGAAATTATCCTACCTCGTTGTGCCTCAGTCCTTCACATATGCTTTGCTAGTGCGGTACTGTACTAGTAGCATTAACGTATCGTTTTTGCAATCGGATGAATGTATACTCACCGGATGCCACTGATGGATGCCACAGAACCGTGGGAAGCACACAGCTGAAACGGACTATCACCAAGACGTTAGTTGACGGCGCTTGTGTCACACCTATGTTGGCCAATCAAACATTCCCTAGGAGGATACGTATACAGTACCATACTACGCAGGAATCTGCGAGGGGCCAGTTTGTGGGTGCCGCTGGGTTCCCACAGCAGGATGATCAAACAATCTCCGCATATGTGTTATCCCCGACGCGATGAAGATGCCAAACTCCGCATGATGACCCATGTACTGTGGTTGCATTAATGTTTCAAGTCCGGCACTAAGCAGGCATGAGCGGTTTATTATAGAAAAATGGGATCACCGTAGCCGAACTTCGGCAGGGACAATAAACACCCCGCACCGGCACCCGAGTACTTGCGGAGAAGTGTGGAACATTTACCAGTAGTGTGGGGTAAATTAAATACTTAGCGGGCGCTTAGAGTCGAATCGTTGAACGTTTGACCGTCGAACGTTTGCTCACCGTGCGCTCAGACCGGATACTTATGCCCACAGCAAGACTACTGCGATCCGATACAAGCAACTTCGAGGCTTCGGGTAGGATTCCGCTGGGCCGCTCTGGCTGCAACACGCTCGTTCTGATTTGGAAAATCAAGTCAGTGATAGGATACATCCTGGATAGCCAAGTCCTCACCAAGGAGAATACATGCGGGTCACTCGGAGAAAGAAGTTGGATATATTTAGGAATGTACCAGGGGCGTGGCAATCGCAACAGCCTATTGGCTGTCATAGGTCAACAGACCAAACACAAATCGGACGCAAACCCGACGTCGGAACACGGTCCAGGGATAGCGATAGGACCTGGCAGGGTCGTCTGACTAATCAGTGTAGGCGCGATGATTGAGCTTCGCGAAGCTCGGAAGTGGCGTGGCAAGTATGTTTGCGGGGTAATTGTCAAGGGACGAGTCAGAGGGGCAAGCGGCAATTTGCGCAGAAGGGGAAGCAATGATGAGACGTGGTCGGGGAATGCCGATGACAAATGACGAGGTCGGTGGATTGCGTGGGCGACAGGCGACACAATACGTGGACCGGAAATGGGGCCGAGGTGTCCATGCGCTGTGCTAACACCGGGATCATCACGGAGAAATGGCTCATCCATTTGCTTCGGGATTTTCGGCTGATTGAGATGATGCCTACTTTCTAACGAAAATCGAAGTACAATCGTCTCAGTGCTAGTGCGTCACAAGATGGGCGCAAGCGAAGGGCCTTGTCATGTTGCCAACAGCGTGTAAAGAATATGCAAACCAAATAAATTACGGACATAGGCGTGAGACAACGACGGTATGTAGTATGGGTAGTTCCGGAGTTATGCCCAAATATAATCCAGATGTGCCCAAGAAACGGCGCTCCGCGGTCCGTGGGTGTACTTGCTTATGACGCGTTAGAAAAGGCTTGTTGGGGAGCGCGTATACATTACAGCTGATGGGTCAATGACATTTCAAACACCCATCATGATGTGTTTCGATGGGAGTGATGGCACCATGGTCGTGGTGACTAAGCCACACGCCATATAGGTATATAATATTATGCGTTGCACTGAAACTGAAAGCCTCCGATGGTCGGGAATGCATTTCAACCCTCGATACGTCCAGATATCTGAATCTGAGGGGGGGGATTGTGCCGATTATCATTACCAACGTAAGACTCTAGGCCTGAAAACTTCTAGTCAAGAAAGAGAAGGAAGTCGAATAGTTATCGTCCGCCGTCGCCCGCAACTGGTGAAGCAAAGAAGTGATACGCAGACACTGCATGTTTCGCGAGCAGAGCCGAAATCTTTTTCGTATGGGGAGCAAATTGGGTGGCTGGTGTCACTGATGTGTTGGAAGCTCGCAATACGTTGGCCGAATAGACGGCGGGGAATGCATTTGAGGCAGAGAATTACCGCATTGGTCGAAGGGAGGAAGAAACAGTTATCGATGTGAGGGCGGCTGGACGGAAGGGGAATGAGGTGGGAGGACAGGATAGGACGAAGAGAGGTCGCAGAGGTTAACATGTGCATCTGAAGATTCTGTCGGGAGGGCCAGGATTGAACCTGTCCCTGTCCCCGGCGTATCCGTGGAACGGACAGGGCGCGTGACAAGCAAGCTGCGAGCTGTGTGTCTGGGTCGGTGCACATGGCCACAAGCGAGTG
Organism: Russula virescens; assembly: GCA_003316435.1. NCBI lineage: Eukaryota > Fungi > Basidiomycota > Agaricomycetes > Russulales > Russulaceae > Russula > Russula virescens. The sequence goes on along the minus strand of QFEY01005933.1, from coordinate 136,359 downwards.
CGGGAGACACGGGACCGGACCCGGGCACGGCGGGGGCTAAGGCGAGGCGAGGCAGGGTGAGGCAGGGTGAGGCGAGAGAAGGGGGTGAGGCGAGAGGGGGACAAAGCAAGAGCCAATAATGTGGAAAGATGGGCGGGGATCTGGAGATCTGAGATGGGATTGGATGATGTGATTGGTGACGTTTGGCATGGGCGTGTGAGGCGGGGTTGGTCGAGACATCGGAAAGGGATGTGAAAAAGCCGATGACAAGGGCAACTTGTGACCTGGACTGAAGAAAAAGCAACAAGAAAGGAGGGAGAGAGAGCATTGTTTTGGGGAGGGAGAGGAGATCACGATCCACGATTGTAAATGTGGATGCCGAGATACCGCGGAGAGGGGGACGACGCGAGTTGAACCAAAGGGAATTTTCTCGGCGTACTCTCAACAGAGCAAGGCACTGCAAGGCCGGGGACATGGCGAACCGCACTCCCTCTTCTTACTTTATATAAATACGTCCCACTTCCCTTTTCCCTTTTTTTTTCGCCCCCAATTCGATCCAACTCATCTTCCCGCCGCTCTAATCCAAGACTTGGTGCTCTCTGTCTCATCTTTGTCGACCAGAGGACAAGGTCAGCCCCGATCATATCCACCTCTCCATCCTTATTAACTCTCCCTTCTCAGCCATCCCCCCTTCCCTCCCATACCCACATTCCCCCGCCTATCAACATGAATCACCTCGACACCTCTTGGTGTCCCGTCTGTTCAAGACAGATCCTTCCGAAGCGATACCTCGTTCCTGTTGCTCCCCAACCTTCTGACCCTACCCCGATACCCGCTCCCCCGCCGTCCTCACCTAATGCTTCTGGTACGTGTATCCGTCCTTTCAGGCACCTCCCCCGCGAACCTTTTTTCCTCAGGAGAGGACACAAATACCACTCAATTACCCGCCGTGCGACAGGCGCGCCGCACCGCAGGCACAATACGTCAAAAAAATGCAGGTGGACTCGTCCGTGGGACTGGTCGTGTCAAGCCTAACGGTACGATTAAGCGTTCGGATCCAAAGCGAGATGCGGGGTCAGCAGTCCCTCCACCTTTAACTCAAGCACCCCCGGCCGCGCTGAAGCACCGGACGGTCATCGACCAGAATCCTACTCCTCTCTATTGCTCCGATGAGTGCCGTCTTGCAGATCTTAACTCTATGTACGGTGGCCTCTCTCTCGACTACAATCCCGACCGGGACCCTCGGGACTCGCCCCCTCTCCCACCGGTCCCTCATAATTCTTTCAGCACCATCCCTTCCCTTACCGACGAGTCGGATTGTTCCAGCCCCTCCACGTCCCCTGATTCGCAAGGTAGCACCCTCGCTTCTGAGCACAATCCCTTCGCATCCGAGTGCTCCGATATCAGTCCCAGCATTGCTGCTCTCGCACGGATCTATGATTTCCCCCCTCTTCCGCCGCGACCCACATTACTCGATGAGGAGCCTCGGGAGGCGGCTATCGGGTTTGATAACGACTATCAGAGTGGTGTTATGATGGCTGCACGTCGTATTAAGGAAACTCTGTGCTCTCGTTCGGATTTGACGAAGACAGTGCGGCCCTCTAGTCAAAACTCAAAGCAACACAGGCCTATCCCAGGCTGGACCGATGGCTCCGACTCTTGGCGCTCATCAGTATATTCCCAAGCCTCCCCCAATACCCCCATGTCGAGTACAAGTCTTACCAGTCGTGATGAGCGCCCAGCAGCGTACAGTTCATTTGTCGCTTCCCCGCATCGCTCCACCGGCGTCTACTCGACGATCGGTGAGAACGACACCCCAACAGGATCTATGCACTCTTCGGGCTCTTCCCGCCTTTCTCCCGCAGCTCGTGCCAACACATCAGATGACTTATATTCCAAATTTGCGCTTGCATTTTCAAGACGCTCTGACTCACGGTCATCCCTTTCTGGCTCTGCCCCGCAGCCACAGTCATTCCCCACTTCCATGCGCCGCCGCGAACAAAACATCTTGAAGCCTGGCGCAGAGGGAAAGCTTTTAGTCCCCGATGTGAAGCTCAAGGCCTCGTCGGCAAGCTCTTACCACTCGAACGATGGCGCTTCTGTGTCAAGTTATTCCGCCCGCAGTTACATGCGTAGTCCGTTGAGTCGACATGGCAGTGAAGTCAGCGTTGAAGCCAGCATTGAAAGTGGAAGCGACTCGACGGATGCGCTCCCTGACCACAATGAATTGCCTTGCTCTCTGCAGCCGACGATGAAGCGGCCCACTGTTGAAAGTACGTTGTTTTCTCACGGTCATCTATCACCTCGCTTTGACACACTGTCCACAGCTCGTTCATGGTCTTACGATAACGTGACAACATATCCTGTGATGCCTATGCCACCTAGGAAGGAAATCCGTTATGAGCGCCGCGTTATTAATGGCGTAACGACAGTTGTAGAGAAGGAGGTGGAAGTCCAACCACAATTGAAGCGCCTGTTCTTGTTCCCTGGAAAGGAGCGGCGTTAAATACCTTCCCTCTCATCTGCATTCTCGCCATGGCCAACCTCGTGTCGTTTTTCCTCGCATTCATATCGTTTCATCGTCGCATTTCAATACCACAATTGCAAGATACCTTTCCTATACGAGCACATAATGACCCTATTCACGACACGCCGGCTCCGACGCCTACTTATTCCTATTATCCATCTTATCACGCGCATCTACCACGCATATCGTCTTTCCACCAATCAAGTTCGCCCTCCATTCGCATTCCGTATCATTCAAGGTCGTCTCGTGCCCGTGTCATCGTCGCTCGTCCGCGATCTCCCTTCTTTTGCGACCCCTTCTACGAACCAAAAAGTTTCATATCATCAAATTACTTTTCTCCCGTCAATGGGTACTTTTCGTCTGCACGCTGTATATCATGTACTATCAGAGCTGTCGTCTTTGTCTTATTTGTACGAATACCTCCTACGTTACCCCTGGATCTTCATACTATTCATTTCGATTCCTGGACCCCTTCCTCTTTACTTTTCTCATCGTACGTGAAGTGGCCTTGGTCGCTTTCTCTGGTAATAATGCGAGTCTTCCCTTGGGGATGGTGTTTGGTTTGACTCTGGTCTTAATTTGTGTTATCAAATAAGATAGTGGATTCAGCAGTCGCTTTATTGTGTTTGCGTGATTTGGATGCAATCTTGATTCGTGTCAAAGACAGCGTAAAATCTCGCCGTGATCATAAACAATACCACCGTGTACCCAAGCACAACCGCTTTATCCCTAATCGTCGGCGGCACGTCATCACCAATCCAAGAGATCGGGCCCCACGTCGGTGAAAAAACGGACATAGACAATGAGATGAATCATTCGGGCCGGTAAGGGGGTGATATGATGTGTCGAGGGTAGAAGTAACCCAATGAAATAGGTATTCAACTTGGAGAAACGAGACGGCGAGACGACAGTGCCCAGCCGCTGAGAAGTTGCTGCCCTGGCTGTGATGCGTCATCGTCATTATCCCAAGCAATCAATGCTGGAACCGTATTCGCCCACCTACTTGATAGTGGTCTCCTGGCGGCCCTGGTGTATGCGTATGAGAAGTGCCCATAGACAAACTGAAACAAAAAAAAAAGGACAGCATCATTGATGAGCGAAATGGCCCCTCTTCTCTTCCGTTGTCACTTGACCATTTGGCGTTGAAAAAAAAAAAAGAACGTGATGGATTTTTTACCTTTGCAAGCCCCGACCCGGATGAGATAATGGGTGCGCAGTTGCTGCCTCATGCTCATCATCAATATAACAGCGAGCTATTTACCTTTGCTCCTCCACTGAGAATGAATGAATGGGAGGAACGGTGGATCGCGGGCGCTTTCGGACGGGATGGCACGATCCAACTCGACCCGATTTCGGTGATTTTGTCCCCCGCAAGATCGTCAGAGATGAGCCGGGGGGTTGTGTTTGGGGGTTTCATTTCATTATCATTCGTCATTATTGTATTATTGTCGTGTCGTGTGATGTTTATATTCCAACACTTTCGGTAGGTTTCAAAACCATCACCATAAACCACATATCATAACTCGCGTGTGTGGGATCTGAGGTCCGGGGAACAAGTTTGGCGTGGCGTGGCGAGCGGCGTTGCGTGGCGTGCATGGCACATACACACGCACGCGCGCCACGCCCCACCCGGAAATGCGATGACACATGGAGGTACAAGTTACAGTTTACCTCTGCTTTGCGACTCGCAAAAAAATTCGTAATGTGTTGCAGGGGAGGAGAGAACTGGCACTGGCACTGGCGCTGGCGCCGGCTGCGATCGCAACCTCTACTGTAATATACGTACGTTAGGCGTCGGCGTCGGCGGGCACGGGCGGCCGACGGTATGTATTTCTTGAGTTGAGCGAGCGGGCTGAGGAGAACGAAGCGAGACGCGAGATCGTTTCGATGTGAGGTCAAAACCCGCTGGGGACGACCTGTTTGCGGGGAGGCGGGCCAGACCAGCGACGCCTTGTCGTCTCAACTCGACTCGCTCGCTTGAGTTAATGCAATTTTTTAGATGAGGCAGTGGTTGGGTCGATTTCGATTGGTCGGTCGGAAACGGAAAGGGGGTAGGGTAGTGGTGTGTTTGATGTGGGGGGCAGGGGCGCGATGCGACTGGCTGGGAGGGTCGAGACCTCTGGCCACACACCCAAAACGTTTTTTTTTGTCCCCTGTGGTTGTACTGACTCAGGCTCGCGCCCCCACCGCGCTGCCTTTGGGGGGGCAGTGGTGTGGGCCGCGCCGTTTCTGCCGGAACAGCATGTATGGGCCCTGGTCGAGACCCAGGCTCGATCGCAAACACAAAAATACTATGGGCTGTGAGGCCTGAGGCCTGAGGGCCTGTGATGGCCTATGGTCGGTCATCCGGTCATCATTTGACTGGCCAACCATGAGGAATCATGCGTGATTGCATGATGCACGCACGCAGATGGTCGATGGGTCGATTTCGATGGGTTCGGCCCATTCTCGATCCCTTTCTTTCTTTTTTCTTGAGCGAAAGTTCCACCTCAGGGCAAAGCGGGAAAGAAGAGAACAAAAAAGACAAGTTCCGAACACGCTTGTTCAACTCGCCCTAGGCTGCATATGACGAGCACCGCACTTTGAGCACGCGCACTGCGCGCGTGCTTGTATCTAAGCAGATCGACGCTGTTGCTTGGGCCTTCATTGTTATTACTTACTCGCTGATCCTCTCCATTTTTTTCCTTTATTGGATCGAGACCCTTGTTGTATTCTTAACCCCGTGGCCAACCCCTCCATCTTTCGGTTCCTTTCGCGTGCAATGCAACATGAAATGGACCCGATCGCAATCGCAAACCTCGTACCAAGATATTGTATTCGTATTGTACGCGCATCCATTCCGGGGCGTGGAGTGTGTGTATATAATTAGAAAGGGAGCGGCCTCTAAACTACAAAGGTCAAAACCCTTGTGTGTTTGCGTGCCAGGGACGATACGTCAATCACCAGCAGTTCTCAAGCTTCAGGGGTCCAGAACACAACACACGCCGGAAGGGGCGCGGGGTGGGGTGGAGTGGTCAATGTCTCGCCCTCGCGACGTCAGAGGCGTGTGGGCCCGGTGAAAAAGAAACAGGGTAGGGGATCTAAGCGCGCGCGAGGGCCGATGGGTTATAGTTTACGTTGCTCCGCTCGCCTCGATCCCTCCATGGCCAGACACATCAGTTACACATACGTGCCTCGCTCTCGTCTCGAGGGGAGGGAGGCGGCGAAGGCGGCGGCGGCGCAATGCGCCCTTCCCCCAACGCCGTAAGAAGGGCGAGGTCCGCAACTGCGTTCTGGACCTCCTTCCACCGGCAAATTTAGAAGAGAAAAAAAAGGAAAGAAAAAAAGAATGGAACCGCGGACGCGGGGTTTGGGGAAGGGGTATTATTGAAAGGAAGGGCGGTGGCACTGTCGAGCGCTCTCCCCAAATATAATTGCATTGCAAAAAGGACATTCCCCCCCTTCGAGTACGTTTTCTGTTTGTATCTCGAATGGAAGGGCGGCGGGGTGTGTTGATGACGGGTGAATCTGAGACGCCATGCATGCTAGTGTTTAGCCTTGGATGCCTCCCCTCGATCTTTTCGACGTTCGAGAGAGAAAAATAAACCGGTGATGCAGAAGGGGTACAACTGTATTCCAGGTCCTGACATCCGACGGGGACACCCCAGTTCGGGTCAGCTCATAGCCAAGTTTGAAATTCCGTCCGGCCGATTAGATTACGATATGATTATCTCTCAACCTGACCATGACCATTACAGATAAGACGGTATCATGACTTTGCCTCACAGCACGAGCACGATGAATTGACTCAGGCATTCAAAGTGACCAATACGTCTGATGTCAAGGTCCGTACCGTACTGTCACATTTCGGAATCTGGAAACGCGGAAACACGGAATGCGGAATTACGATGGCAGTGCCTTTACAGTGAGGCACTTTGCAAGTCCCAAACTTGAGAATGACGCCCTCCTTAGCTAGCCTAGACTTTTTTTTTGCCTCTCCCTTCCTTTCCGAGTCCCCCGCGCGTACGATTCGGGGTGAGCGTGAAAACGTCGAGGGCATCCAAGCCCACCCCACCCAGACTCATTGCTCAAGCTCAGCTCGCCCTTCAACGTAACCTGACTGAATTCACGGCCGCCTCACATCCCACCAAACCCTGTCGCCCTTCTCCTTCCACTCCAAAAAAGTAATCGAAGGTTGGAAGGAAGGAGGGAGGGAGGGAGGGGAAAAGGAATCGATGAAGGCACGGAAAACCAAAGGAAGTGCCCAGGGCTTTTGCAAAAAGCTAACCCAAAGCTGTGGGGGCTTCTTCCCACCGAACTCCACACTCATCACCACCATTGACGTCAAAAGCACACGCAGATCTCAGCGAGAAAGATGTCAAATTTGGGTAGGGGAGTCTCAGATTAGACGGGATCGGAACGCAATTTCTAAACCCTACCCACGCATGCGCCTCCCCCCCCTTTTTTTGTTTCTTTTCAGATATTCCTTTATGACTTTCTATCGTGAACGGTCAATGATTAGAGGCCGCCGAAAGTAAAAATCGCAGCAACAGAGCCGGGTCATACTTTGACCGACGTGTTTGAGGTGGTGACCGGTGACCATTCCCGCCCGTCATGGTGGAAATGATGGACACTGGCGCGCCTGCCACGACGTCGAGTTCAAGCGGCCAAAGGCAAAGTTTATTGCCGCTCGTGCCGTTTTGCTGTGCCGTGCTGTGCTGCGATGGTACGGCCCTTGCACCGAGGGCAGGGGGTTGGGGGGGGAAGCGGGCGGCGGCGCATCATCATTCAAAGGGGTCCGCCACTTACTGTAGAGTACGTACTGACGTACTGTAACCCGCCTCTCGGTGTTCCCGGCCCAGCCCAGAAGCCAAAAAGTTCGCCCATTCCGATCTCATCAAGACACGTGTTTTTTTACGTGGATATCCCGACATCGTTATATCCCTGTAACTTCGGACTTCTTCGCTTAGTACCCCCCCTCCCCTTCCTTCCTTCTTTCCTTCTCTTTCCCCCTTTGTTTGTTTGGGGGAGGAGGGGGCCTAGTCGGGGGTGTGCCTTCACAGAAGCCTCGAATCCTTCTTGATTGCAATGATCTTTTACGGTCCGAACGCTGAACGTGGTCAGATGTCTCCGTTCGGCCGGCGCATCTAAGCTTGCACAACGCAGAAGAGCTCAGTTCCTCCCCCCGCCCCCTTCCACCTCCCCCGCAAAAGTTATCGGACATGGGAGCCATACGCCGCCGTGATGCGATGCAGGTGTCAACAATCCGTACTGCCCGCGTAAATTTCCGCATTGATCGCGGAACAGGCCTTGCGCCTGCGCATCGGCGTAAAAAATCCATCTCGGCAACATTTGAGTTTCGTTACCCTAGTTGTTTGTTTCTCGCGATCCCCGCAGACAGCGCTTGTACTGTGTCAATTTATATGCGCAGGCGTGTCGTAATAATTTTTCGATCTGGCAGGTTACAACGATATGAACGCTTATCAACTCAAAACAGCGAAGAGGACCCTGGGCAGGGACCACAACGTTATTTCATGTAGACGCCCTGATGTTATCCCCATCGATGCTAAGACCCTGGTTGTTTGGGATATCATCACGAAGGATGTTCCGGCATGGACCCACATGTCTCTCGCGGCATGCCGGACATATCCGGAGTGGATCTTGCTATGAGAGCGCACGCACACGTTACTGAGGAGGGCGTGAGATAGCGTAGAGCGCCGGTCCGTAAGCGCGTTGATAGTTAAAGGCGACGATGAGAGCGCAACCAATCAGGGTTGTCATCTTGCATATCGAAAGCACATCGAAGGCGCTTCCTTCGATAGCGGTCGTTTAATGACCGAGAATGAATTATTATCTACGGCAAGAAAACGTGCCGGGTGAGCTACAACTAGCACCCCTGCGGAGGGGTTTTTGCGAGGAAGACGAGGTGCCACAGGCAGGTCAACAAGAGGTACGATTGTCACCCGCTCATCAATTCGCGATCCCTAGAGGCCATGCGTGTGATACAGAGTATGAGAAGATCGCGCGGAGATAGCCCTCTCGAGTGGACGATCGCATGAGCCACCGGAATCAAGACCATTAGGAAGTGTGTCGTATCATCGGGCCTGAAGAAGTAGCTCATAGGCCTGATCCGTCGAGTACCGGGCGAAGTTAGATCATTGGATGTAAGGGAAACACGCAGGTTTAATTGATCGAAAACGATGCGAATCAGGGCATCTACCGTCACGCAAGCAGGGCAACATGTGGAATCGCGACTCTCAAGCGCGATGCCGCTGATGCCACTGGGAGGGGTTCCTAAAACCCCCTCACCCGCAACACTGGTCTCGAGCGTGCGTGCAAGAGCCCGCGATAAGGCAGAATGTGAAATCACGTATGAGATCGAGCCGAAAGAGCCAGCCACGAGTGTCAAGCAATCTCACGGGTGACTGGATTGGCTTGACTTCTGCATTTCAGGAGAGAAGGCAAGATCGTATCGTCATCACCTAGAGGGGATGGCTGAGAAAAAACGGCAGGCCCCCGAGAGCGAGAGGGGGGAGGTCGTAATCTTGCGTTAGGCTTGAGTGAGGCCGGCATAAGATAGGGGTGGACTTATCGGGCTCATCTAGAAGCCCTATCTTTCGGTTAGTTCAAGTTGCTGCCAGGAGACCAATGGCGCCGGATGATAGCTGACCACATCTTGGGGCGTCGGCCACACCACTTTGCTCTTTCTTCTGCGATGGTGAAAACACCCTCCGAGAAGCATTCGCCTTCAATCGATGTTGATCACAAGGGTTGGTGGAGTAAGGGAGTTGGCAGACACGGTGTCTCGCACATGTCTTCGGGCCTTCGGATTTGTCCGGGTCACCTGCAGGCAGCCAAGGACATTAGTGGCTGATCAGGTGTAAGGATTCGGGTCGGGTAAGCAGGAGACCCGTGAGCGAGAAGAGTTTGTGCCGTGATCTTGTGGATCCTGACGTTGGCACTGATAGAGAGAATCCATCTGTGGGTTAGCGATATTACCGGGATGGAGAAGCGATGAAAGAGAAACGAAGAAATGGATTTATGGGCCGTCTGCAGGGACGACCTCTCGTTCGGACCCTGATTGTGAACTCTGATACCACGTCCTCTTCTTCTCCCACCGCTCCCTATTATCTCGAAATGATTCACGGAGACCCATCGTTTGGACACGAAACGAGGGACTGTCACAGCGAGCTTTGGAACAGGGATGCGCTTAAGATGCGACAATTATGGCCAATCTTTATCATCTCTAAACAAACGGCGCAAGAATGGTGAGTCAACGTCGATCGAAAGAACGAATGGTGTCTGGTGTTTCAACGCGATAAAAATGAAGAAAATGGCCCAAACGTTGGCGAGGCCGTAAGGCCGATAGCACTGCACGCGGGTGCCCGGGCGCTCTCGATAGCGTTTGTGAGAGAAAAAGAACAGAAATCCTGGAAGCTCTGTGTATGTGTGTGTGTGTTGGTTGTCAAAGATAAAACATGAGCCACGTACGCCTAGACCGTTGATCAAAGTTGGGAGGAGGGGGCGCATGTTGGCAACGTGTAATCAGTTAGTTCCAGGGCCGCGACCGGTGCCATGGAACGTTCTATTGTTTGGGCGACTTTGGCCGCGCGAGGTATCGTTGCATGGGCAGGGCCACCATGATTTAGTTGCGAGTGGCAGGCAGGGCCCGCTCTGTTGTCACTGGCATCGAGACTGGCAGTAGTGGGGTCCCTGGCGAGAAGCCCACGTGTAGGGCCGCATGCAGGCGCGTCACGCGCGCTTTCTGGCCTGGGTAGCTTTGGTGGGCACCGGGACCCCCTTCACCCAGTATTCAATGACCCTTCTTTGATCTCCTTCCTCTCCTCGTGCACGGTCTTAATGAATTTAATTGAAGGATAGAAGCCGCGTGACGGATCACTGGCCAGGGAGGACAAGGTGCCCAAGTGTAAGCTGTTTAAAGTGTTGAAATCGGATTGGACGTTCGATGCTTGCCAGCCTACTTTCACTTCTTTTTAAAACGTGTACGGTGGATCGCGGAGGGTTCCGTATGAACGAGAGATGGGCACGAAAAGGAGATTTGATGCGGGCGTAGTCTGTTTCAGCGTCGAGGTTGGCCAGGCTGCTGGAATGAAGTTGTGCATTTTCGGGAACGGCGGTCCGAATATGGGATGTGCATAGAAAACTAAAGTGTGTGCGCAACCCCCTCTCCCACTCCTCCCTCATCCGTGACCTCTCTCACACAACTCTCACACCCTCACACGCGCACGCACACCCCACACCCTCCCACCCCAGTTCTAAAGTGTCGGAGAAATCGGAGCCAGGGCGGCGGTTCCAATACTAGTGAACTTTAGGCAAAAGAAACCGTGTCCTCCCCCCCCCACGAAGGACATGTCCGAAGTCAGCTGTTAAACATTTTCACTTCTGCCGATCGCTTCGTTTTTATCAATTATCATCGGAGTTGGTTTTCCTCTGCAATACCGTACAGTTTGTTCTGTGTGCGCACCCCTGTAATGTCGTTCGCCGTCGCTATCGCCATCACCTTATCTCTATTTGAGATCGCATGCATGTGAACCCATGCTATCACACAGAGAAAGAGATATGATCCCCCTGGAGTCGAAACGTTTGATTCATCGGAGTATTTATTTATATTTCTTTTAATCGATACGTATACGAGGTATATACGCAAAGGGACCCTCCTAGGGATCAGAGACAGGCCCATCGCACGGCATCGACAATCGATAACAACCAAACTCAATTAAACCGTCCTGTTGCACGATTTCAGAAACCCCAATCGAGATCTCGGTTTGCAGCCACCAAGCCCCGGCCCCTTTGCCTATATAAACTCTCCTCTTTCCTTCGTCATCCAGAGTCCTCATCCCTTCATCGTCTTCTCGCCATGGTAAGCTCTTCCTAACACCCCTATCCCCTCCCCTCGCTTCATCTCCACATCCTCAGGGCGTTACAATCGAATTGATTTCCCCTGGAGATGGCCAGCGTTTTCCCAAGCGTGGCGGTATGACCCTCCTCTCTCGTCCATCCTCTTCCTATTCTCAGCCTCCGTCGACTAGACACTGTCAAAATACACTACGTTGGAACCCTTATCGACGGAAAAAAGTTTGATTCTAGCCGAGATCGGTGGGTGTTTACAGTATGCGTCGTCGGTCATTGTCCTCGCACTCACATGCATGGTCAGGAATGAACCCTTTGTTACCAAGATCGGCGTCGGCCAAGTGATCAAGGGTTGGGACGAGGGTATGCAAAACTCCTTTCCTCTTTCCTTTGTCATGCTCAAGTTCAGTCGGTTCACTTCAGGGGTTCCCCAACTTTCCGTTGGTCAGAAGGCTGTGCTTGTTGTAACGCCTGATTATGTGCGTAACTTTACACTGAGGGTACATCTAGTGATTTGAAGTATCTGCAGGGCTATGGAGCTCGCGGTTTCCCACCTGTTATCCCACCAAACGCCACTCTACGCTTTGAAGTCGAGCTAATCGCGATCACCTGAGTCTACGAATGCAGCGGGGGCGAGGTTTGTTTTCCCGGTATTCGGGCTCGCTTGGGATTACATCCACGAAGCGTTTCATCGTTTCCTCATCCATTTTGGTGACACTCTGCACATACCTTTTTGTAACGTCAGTATGACCTTTTTCTTCCGAAACATATGTCTCTCGCACCTTCATGCTTCCTCTTCCGATGGAATGGAAAGTTGCGACCCCTGAAGATCTTGGGACGTGCAAAGCACTGTAGAGGATAACCGCCCACAGATCGATTGCCAGGTTTGACGGCCGCCCTCTACGGTACCAAGCACGCCAGCCCAAGCACTTCATGGCTGGGCCAGACTGTCGTCAGTCTGTATGGAAGGGATAACGCTCCCTGCTGAGTCACCGGGTCGTGGTTCCACGGCGATCATTTCGAGCGCTTCATTTATCATGTTGGAATATTGATTATGCAATTCTGTCTCCGTCGGATGTGCCTTCCGACGGAGCAGGAGCACCCTGAGAAGATCCTCCACTCAGCAACCGAGAGATACGAACGTATGAAGGACTTACAACCGACATGACTGGAGAAGCGGGCGATATCAGCAAGGGTTTGTTCGCTGAGACGACGGGGGGTAAAACAACGTTACCAGGGCGGAGGGTAGGATGTAAGCGAACCAAGAACCTAGGCCTTGGGTCAGCAGATGTGAGCTGCAGAGGGACCGTGTCAGTCACGAGTCATAGAAACTTCTGAAACCACTTGCGAGAAGTATGTTCCGATTGTCAATGCGTTCAAGGCCGTCATGATGACGTAGACAAGCACTCCTAAACGACGAAACTAACTTAACATTTCCATTCGCAATGTTGTGGGAACGGATGCGAGTCCCACATACCTTGCTTCAGAAAGCTCTGTCCTAAGGGTCCCAAGGTGCTGCGTTGTCGAACGCAATGCTATGGGGGAAAATACTCTGATTTCGCTCTCGGCCAAGAAGGACAAGTAACCTACCCGGATTACCACGAACACGTTCAGACAATCAAAGAACGCTGTCAGTACCTAAGACCCGTTATGAGGCATCGCAAAGCCGCGTAGCGAATGACGACCTACAGATATAATCTGTTGCAGTTCGACATCAGTAGTCGGACACAAGGTTTGAGCCTCGCACGCACCCCTAGTTGATAGGCCCCGATCGTCGCAACTGCACCAGCAAGGACAGGTTGATTCGTCGTAGCGAAGCAGCCAGATCGTTCTCTGATGAGAAATAAAGCAGTCACTAGTTCCGATCGAGTGTTAATAAGGATCAAATAATATGAACTTGGGGACGAACAACTCAATTGCTTGCTCATCACCCACACAACGTAACCGACGAGACTAAAGAAAGAGACAGAAAGAGTGACGAGAACAAGTTTGCTTCTTCCGGTGAATGCATAGGAACGCAACATGAGAATAACTGGAATTCCAGGTGTGAATACAAAGCCCATGGAGACGAATGGTAGGTAGGGTATTGCTTACATTGGGCCGACAGCATCTGTAAACAAGTCTAAGAGAATATTGCACACGAAGTGTAAACGAACGCACCGTGGGCATCATACAGGCATAGAGAGCGTGGTAGTACACTTCACAAACTCGCATATTGTGATCCCCGATGAGGCCCCAAATGTGAAATGGTGAGGCAGCCAGTGGGTAGTAGCGACAGAATAGATATGCGATCTTCACGGCATTCCACGGGGCGGGGTATATCTTAAAGCGGGATAATGTTAAAAATAGCTCTTCGCTGAGCAGAAGGGGCGCGAAAGATGTGAATGGCGCTTACGAGTGCTACCTCGTTATCGAGCCTAAATACCAACCAAAGGATCGAAGGTGAGCAAATCGTTTCTTGAGACCAAAAGTAGTAAGGGATCGACGAACGAGATGATCCAATCATAGAAAAGAATGGTGTCTGGCCAACAAAGATAGGAAAGAGAAAGAAAAAAGTGATCATCAATCACGGTCCCACGGACTGAAAGCCCAACGCGAATGCCACGAGGAGACAAAACGTACAAGCAGCTTAAACGAAAAAGCATATCGCGGATCAGCCACTCACACGCGATTTGGCACGAGGCAAAACGCGAGGAAACTTACCGGCGATAGTATAGCGCCCACTGCAAAACCACGGACGAACGAACGCCAAAAAAATTATGAATCTTCGGTCAGCACCAAGCCATCAAGACTCCGAAGGAACGTTACGCACACGACCACAGCGTGGAGGGCGTCGAATATGAGGTCCAGCGTCGGCAGCATTCGTCCCATGGCTAGGGGAGAACCGATGCCAGCGCGAGCGCCTCTCAGAGATGATCCACCCCAAAATAGATAAAAGCCTAAGTTCCCCCCTGAGCGCAGGCAGTGGCGCTCCGGACTGGATTGGATTGATTCCTACGACGACGATGGTAGGGTTGACCAAGATGTAGCAGCTACCAAGGGAGGCAGACGTCAGGAATGGAGGGGGAAAGAACGGAGTGGGGGTGTGAGTGGGACAGACTTTTTACGGGGACAGAAACCAGAGAACAAGAGCGTGAGAGTCGCCAAGCTTAGATGTGAAAGACGTTGAGCATTTCAAAATGTTTACAGTATGTTCCGTGGTTCTGGTGAGGTGCCGAGGAACCGTCTACATAATGTCCACCAAGGTGGTGTCAAATATATCTAAGATCCTGGCAAGCGCGCGCCTCCTTGGCCTCTTCCAAGGGCCAAGGGATGCAAGGTGTATTTGTGCGGTGCTGGATAAAGAAACGACTTTTTCGAGGTTCGCCCGCGGATGGAAGACAAAGGCCAAAGAGCGCTCGGCCCGTTTACTCTCACCACTTCTGGTTCACCGTCTCCGGCGTTTCCCGGCCCCTGCCCAGGCCAAAAAAATATCAGTCGTGGATTCTGATCGCGGAGCAATCGCTTCATCATCCCTGAAAATCTGCAGCTTCTGGTGGCCCTGCCTTGTCGCCTCCAGACGATCACCCCGCCTTCGGGTGGTTCGTTAACAGGCCGCGACGTTGGCGGCGACCTCGACGCACATGCCTACAGTAGTATATTATTAGCCAAGGGGCAAGGGGCAGCGGGGCAAATAAAGTCCAACGTGGGAAACCCTAGTGCAATTCGTGTCCTCACATGGTATCCTAAGTTTGCGCTCAATGTCAAATAAAACCTCGATACGGTAGGAGTGGATCGCATTCAGTTTGGGGCCTATTGCACCTCTGTCTCCTGCCGCGGGACATCAACAACCTCCGTGTCGTCCTCTCCCGCCGTGTCATTACCCTCCTCTGCGCCTGCGTCTTCATCCGTAACATTCAGGTCGTTCGTGAGAGTATCTTCAGCTATCTCTGCAAGCTGAGCAGCAAGCAACGCCAATTGAGCTTGTAGGGAAGCCCGGTCCCTATCTGATAACGCTTGAGCTGTGCTAGGGGTGTCATGCAGCGTGTCACTCGCAAGCGCTCGGTCAGCCGCTAGCCCTGCAGGTACTGAATTGGCTGGGAGTGAGGGGTGAGTAAGGGGAGGTCCCGCCGGCTTGGTAGCTGTCACTTGTAGGAGGGAACCGAAGTTAATCGCCTTGAGGATCGCCTGAGCAGCTTCCCACGCGTCGCTACCCTCTCCGACTTCCTCATTGACTGCATTACCCTCGCCAGAAGCCGTCTGGTTAGTGGCATCTGATGTAACCGCCACTGGTTGCGTGGCGGGAGATTCGCCCTTCGATACCGGGGGTAGAGCTGACAACCCATACCCGGGATAGCCCGCACTGGAAGGGAACTGATACGGGAAATGGTGATATTGTGGTGCTTTTTCTTGTATTGAGGTGGGGATTGATGTGGATGGATTATGCGCTAAGGTACCCCGGGCAGGCTGGGAAAGTGGAGCATGCGTGAAAGGCGAAGTGGCGGGAACTCCGTGTGACGCCGGGAGTGCCATCTGCACGAAGCTTTGTGGTCGACGTGTTGTTCGCCTGGCAGTCTAGATGGTATCAACGAATTTACACAAAAGCAACTAATACCGTGGATCTCACCGATCCTCCATCCCAACTAGCGTTCAAGCGGTATTTGCCATTATTCCCCTTCTCCAACCGCCCTCTCTTGAACGCCTTTTGTAATGCCTGGCTAGCAGACGGCCGAAAATTGGTATGTAGAGGGTATCGTGATGCCATCCAGGTAAACAAAGATTTCGGTGCCGAACCGTCGGGTTCGTTCAAATCAGCAAGCGCCTCCACAAGCATGTCTTCGTAACTTGGTAGATCGTCGGGGGCCATTCCGCCATGGTCTGTAGATGGTAATCCCAAGGCGTGCGGATGGCGAGCCAGTGGAACAGCTGGCGAAGGTGGACCGGAACCCTGGGCTTGAGGAAAGTGTGGATGCGATGGCAGAAAGCCTGCATGAGGATACGGTGATGAAGATTGATGCGGAAAATTTTGAGCGTAGCCGAGTGGGGGATAGTAGGGCGTGCGTGGATAGGAGTGGAGAGGTTGCGTGGGTGGGTAGCCGTAGGAGGTAGCGGTATGCGGTCCTTGCGGTGGCGCGGTCACAGTGGGCGCTATGAAGGATGTAGAAGGTTGGGGCTGCGCTGTGGACTTAGAGGTGTCATCAGAGGTGCGGGGCCGTTTTGGGCTGGACGGACGGTCATTTCTTGTTGTTGTCGTCGTCGCATTTTCATTCGCATGGTCCGAAGCTAAATCGCGGTCGGTCGCAGCACTCGGAGCCCATGTTCCTGATGGATCGGTAGCATCAGGGGACGAAGAGGCTGGCTTTAATGGGGCATTTGTAGCTGGGCCCGAGGGAACGTCTTTTTGTGTATTTTGGGATGATGGGGGAGGCACCGACTGTAACTCGGCGACGGCAGCCGCGAGCTTCGTTGGCCAGAGAGAATTTTTGATGTGGGCAGGCGAATAAGCCTCGAAGGCTAGACAAAGCTCGACGAGCTGAGTGTGGGGTAGCAACGTCAAGTAGGTGCGTTTGAGGGCGTGTCGTTCCGCGTTGGCTGCTGGTAAAAGGAGTGGGTGTCATCAAGAGCGCGTTTGGGGACTCTCCACCGGTCCCGGTAAACCTGGGACATACCTGGTTCGTCCGTCGCTTGGAAATCATGATCGACGTCTTGAGATGCGGTAGTTGCTGACGAAGGTACATCGGTTGTTGTCTGCTGCATCGTTCAGCTGCACAGTTTATCATCACAAAGTTTGTTTTCAAACTCCTCGCGCCACGCAGAACATTTTGAGTAGCGTCGCCACTGCCTCGCCCTCCGCCCTTGAACAACCTGATGAGCTGAGTTGATCATGCATCATGTGGGTAACACGACCGTTCCTTCCTCGTGATCCATCCATGTTCACTTGCCTGAGTTTTGTTTTTCTTACAATCAATTTCCTTGGTCTCGAGGTCGAGAAGTCTATGTAGCAGATGTGCGAACGCGTTATATTGCCACGAGCCAGTCGCAAGAGTGTACCTCAAATCGAAGAAATGCCGCGAGCTTGCCCTATTCTCGCCCATCACTCTCGGTATCTCTTACATTATTTCGGTATGATAAATGGAAAGTGTGTACCAGACCAGGTCAACACTGCTGGCACGACAAATGCTGCCTGTGACTCTGGAGTTGTTCGATCCTGAAGCCCACTGTGTTGATTACCAAGGCCCCCAGATGTATTGAGAGCTGACGGATGGGTTAGTGGATGGGATCGTTTATAGATCAAAGGGAGTTGCTGATGGAGTTGAGCCGGCCGCCCTTGCACTCTGTTACCAGGGGGTATGAATAAGGGTTATAGGTGGACTGCCATTGGTATCTCAAGTCCAGCCGGCATGACATGAGGCCAGTGTCGTAAGTTATGGAAGAACAGTGTGGCCCATTAACCTTTTCCACCGTCTCATTTCGAGGTCTCATCATGAGGCCGGCTTGTCATGGACTCCTCTACGAGCTTCCGTTCCTCGGGGGTAATAGTAAAAAACGCCTCACGCTGTCTCTGGAGCCATCTCCGTGGCTTCAGGGTCAAAGAGAATGAACCATGCTCAGACTGAATACCAGTGGGCAGTAGAATATGGTGAATCACGTACGGGCATAAAGACGTGCTCTCGGTCCCCAAAGTCGGCAAAGAATACGGCATAAAATAAGATACCTCCGTCGAAGCTTGAGCTATATTCTGGCCCTACAGACAGTAAAATGTACTCACTAGGGACGAGTATCAGCCGCAACCCTGCGGAGGTACCGTAGACCCATGGTGGACGCGGGTCCGATGGAACCTCCCAGTTGACGTTTCCGGCCTTCTTGTTAGCCCTTTCAGAGAAGCTTTTCACCGGATGTCGTAGAAAGGAATACGCTGCCAATGAACGAATGTGCCTTGGGCTGAACATGAACGACCAGTGGCAGGTTTAACCTAACCCTAGTCTGTGGGTTCACCAATTTGCGTTCGACAAAAGATAGCGCAAAACAATGTAGCGCGCGGGATTGTGATCTACGGGATTGTATCTCGGTTTTCTCACCCGAAAAATTATCTGTGTTACCCGAATGTTCCTTTGTCTCAATAAAGTCCACACACAGGGAGGACAATCGTGACGACGCTGCCTAAGGGTCACGTGCCTGTCTGTTTGCATCACGCAACAGTGACGCAATTGTCACGCGATGTCACGTCACGTAACGCTTCGAGTCTCGGTAAGACACAAACTCAAAGTCAAAAATATTGAAACGCATCCCGAACAGTATTTTTTGTCTCAATCGCGGCCGAATTTCTTTGCGAAAACGTTCCCGAGTGCACTCTAATATTGGGATATACATCTAGTCATCTAGAAACAAGTGCCAATCAAGTCGCACCCATGGGGACGTCGAATGGGGGTAGGTAGCGTCACTGATCAGCGCTCAGCTGCAACACGGATTGTGGCCACGTGGGCAGAGGTAAGGGAATGGACACGCTACCACCTTCGCGTGGCTGGATATCAAAAGAAGTACTCCCAAAAGTGTAGCCGAATGATAACTGTGTCCATTTCTCCACGTGGCAGTAAGAGATGGTTTCTACTGAAATTCTCCAAGCAAAGCTACGTCTAAACTTGGGACCATTCTGAGTGCCGAATAAACTTGAGTGTTCAAGTTATTCAAGGTGATAACCGCTCTGTCGTCCATTCTGGTGACTCTGTCGGCGAGTGCTGTGGGCGACAGTATCGGACACGATCATGCAGTCGAGAAGGTTTGCCAGCCCAGAACTCGACCTCGCTGAACGGAGATAGGGACCCGTAAGCCGATGACCGGACGATCGACGGAAAAATACTTGCAAGGGGATGACCCTCCAACCACCCCAATGATCCGGGAGGGGAATATCCGCCTCGAGATCACTATCTTTAACCCCAAAGCGCTCTTTGATTCGGTTTATTTGTTGATCGAGCTGACCATCTACTATCACGGTGCTCTGATTGCTTGCCCAAGCACCGATTCGACTACCCAAAGGGCGACTGCGAAAGTAAGCTTCGCTTTCTTCCCGGGAGACTTTCTCGACTCTTCCAACTACTCGAACCTGGCGATGGACCTCGCGCCAGTAGAGAGCGAGCGATACGTGTGGATTCACATCCATCTCGCGAGATTTGCGAGAATTGTAATTGGTGTAAAAGACAAAGCCACGGTCGTCGACCTGCTTGAGAAGCACGGTCCTCGTTGATGGGATACCGTCCGCAGAGACGGTTGACAGAGCCATTGCCTCTGGCTCATGAACGGTGCTCTGCACGGATGTAAACCATTGACGAAACAAGTCGAGGGGGTTGGCAGGAACCGTGGAAGGGGAAAGACGATCCGGACTATCGTACTGCTCGTGAACAAGCACTTCAATTTTGCCGACGGAAGATTGGATGGTGGTGTCCATGGGGGAACGGCGCAGCGCGGAAACGGCGAGCGACCGTGAGGGCAACGGAAACGCGTGCTTGTATCTGCACTTGGAAAGATAACGAAGCATGCCCGCTGTAACGCGGAGTTTCAATAGGCGACGCCTTGAGCTGTAGCAGGGCAAAGGCACACAACAACGGACAGACGCAAGGACGGAAAAAAGTAAAAATTACTGGGACTTGGCTCGGGCCGCGGAGTGGGACAGGAGACCATGTGGCAAGCCTATGGATGTGAGCTGGCAAGCAATGTGTGCAACGCAACTGTGGATCAAAAATTGTTCGTCGTCAACGATAGAATCACGTGATGTTGGTGGACCACTTTGCGAGTACTTTGCGGCGACGGCTGGGAGAAAGCTGCGTTGTTTCTTGGAAGCGGATAGATCAATATGAGCGCTGCAGGGGACGGGGAGCGATACAACTGACTAGACTGAGTTATGACCGACAAGACCCCATTAAGAAACGTAAATAATACGCCCGATGCATCAGTAGATCAACAAGCGGTAGTAACATAATTACCTCGAATGTCCTGCCCCGCTCATCCCCCACCCATCCCCACCTCTTCTTAAGCTCTCACCCCCCACTCGAGCGCGTCCTACTCACGCAGTGCATCCACCAATGCACTCTGTCTCAGATCTCACTACTTTCTCCCGAAAAACTTCCGGCGATGTCCCTCCGAAACTCGTCGTGCGTACCTCGCCTCCGACGTCGTATTACTTCTTCCAAGTTCATTTCTGCTTTACAGGGCGCATCGACCACCGTAGTGGGAGACATGGTCTACCTCTATGTGCGCGCTCTCCTTTCGATCCTTTCCCGACTTCCTTTCATCTTACGCTTCATCCAAAGGGCGGCCGTCTTGTGACCGAACGTCGGATGGTCACAGACATGTATGTCTTTGATCTCAAGACTCTGGTTTGGGAAAAGGTCATCGCTCCTGCCGACGACTGCACGCCTGCCCAGCGATATTTTCACAGTGCCGATTCCTGTGAGTCCAGGTTTTCCTTCGCTCGTATAATCCCATATGACCATTCTGGACAGGGAACCAATATCTCATCATATTCGGTGGCATGGGATTGAAGCCAGAAGCTGATGACAATACGGAAGATCTATGCGTCCTGAATGATGTCTGCTTCTATGATATCCCTGCAAGGCGCTGGATGCCGTCCTCTTGGTCCATCAATGAAAATCCCCTTGTTTCCCCTCCCAAACCCCGCTATGCGCACCTCTCCTCCGTTTCGGGCGATAGACTTTTTATCATCGGCGGCCAGGACTTGGACAGCGTCTGGCTCGATGACGTTTATATCTTCGATTTGAGCAGCAGGACCTGGGTTCTCAAACGTGGCTATCCTCGCCACTGCGGTACCTACCGCAGTGTCGCCGTTTCGGCGGACTTGCGTGTCCATTTACCTCAAGAGGAGGCCCGAAATCCTTCTCCCGGAAACGGAACACCCCTCTTTCGTGCTGGGAAGTCTTCTGCTCCGACTTCGCTGACATCGCGAGAAACTCTTATTCATCTTCCTTATTCAACGCAGCCTACGGATGACTTCCCAAATGAGATATTCCTGTACAGCAATTACAACGTGAGTAAAATTTGGGCTTCTATGTCAATGTTTAAGTCTCTTACCCATCCCGCCCCTTCCCAGTTTACTGACGTAAAACGAGAACTCGAGATACTCACGCCAATGCCCAATGGCGAATTCAAACATAGGGACGCTTCCTCATCCATGAACGGCCCCGCTTTCCCCCCGGGCTTGCGTTTCCCTGCCGGTGCTATTCTTGGTACTCATCTCATCATTGCGGGAACGTATCTCGCGCACAGCTTCCAATCCTTTTCTGTTTGGGCACTTAATTTGATTGATATGAGCTGGTCGCGCATCGACCCTGGCAGTACGCTTGCCAATGGCTCGTGGTTCCGCAGCGGCCTGTGGGCAAAGGGCAACAAATTCATCGTGTTTGGTAACCGACAGGGAAATCTCGTCGAGGATTATAATCGGCGGCTCCTCAGCTGGGATCACATTGCTATGATTGACCTGGAGGCCTTCGGGATCTATCAGCCGCCAACCCCAGAGTTGGATATCAGAATGCAGGAGATGGGTCTCTCTGCCCTCGAAGAGTGCATCCTGGCTGACTTCGAGATTGTCTGTGACGATGATCGTCGAGTGAAATGCTCGCGTAAGCTGCTTGAAGATCGATGGCCATGGTTCAAGGAGCAACGACGGCTGTTTGTACAAGCAGCTACCAAAGCCCTAGACACCCTTCCCCTCTCCACAACGCATGTTGCCCTCCCTGATGTCCCAAGTGCCACCCAAGAGTCCAGACCTGACCCTCGGCTCACCCCGCGTTTGTTGAACCTGTCAGAACCCTATCCCATAACTCTCGCACTTGTCCAATACTTCTACACCCTCACTCTCATTACACCTTTACAACACGCACCGGCCGTCTTGAGCGCATTGCTAGTCTTGGCCACTAACTACGACCTGGGGCATCTGCAATCGCTTGTTAAACACGCGATGCATCGCGCCCTATCAAATTCCACGTCCGTCGGTGTCTACGAAGTTGCTACTTTGTGTAGCTGTCGTAGCCTCCAAATCAGGTATGCGGGAGACTGTTTGGCGTTAGAGTGGAAACTAACCGATGTTTCAGGGCACTGAAAACCGTTATGGTACCTCAACTCCCACCAAGTATTCATTTGACATCTGATTTTTCCTTTCTTCTAGCTGTTTAACCAGAGACGGCCATCAACCCGCCCACGTCAAGACAAAGAAGGTGGGTCAGGTGGAGCCAATGGGTCTAGTCGTGCACCCGACACGAACGGGAATTCGGGTAACGGCAGTGCTGGGGATCAACCTCAGACCGCACAGCCCCGGGGAATGACCGCACGACCACGAGGGATGTCGGACGCCCCAATGCGTCCATCAGACCAGAGGCAGGCAAACGGCGGAGGGGTAGTTCGAGGAACCAGTGTGACTACGATTACGAAAGACGGTAGGCTGCCTAGCTCGGAATCTATCTACGGTTGAGTAATTAATGGAAGATGTCAAAGAGCCGGATAGTCTTGTTCGCGGAACTACTTCGGGGTCGACGACAAAGCAGTTGTTTCTCGAGAGGAAGCCGCGCAGTCCGGGCAAATCCTTGATGAGCGCCAGCGCCGGTAGCGTGATGGATGAGGCGTCTGACGAGCGGAAGATTATTGTTGAGCTGCACTCGCCCATGACTATTGATCCCTCAGAACCGAACCCGGTAGAGGAAGGGGCTTCTCGACCTACCCTTGGCGATGCCAAGGTCCATCGCTCCCCTCCTCTCTCGAAATCGGAACGCCGTAACCTCCGCGTGGACACGCGGCTGGGTCACGTGCTCGTTCCTCCGCCAGAGGTCGTAGTCGACGACGGTAATCGACTCTCCACTACCACGACCATTTCCACGACCATTTCCATCTCTGAACCAGAAGCGGAAAATAATGGGAGCAGGAGGGCCGTACGTTCGACGACGTCACTCCCTTCCTTTCATCTTCCCCACCGAACACGGTCCAGCTTTTATCGCGAGAGGTTTTCGGACACGCCACCTTTGACTTCGGCGTCTCCCAATCCACCGACAGGCAGCAGCTCGCCCATGAGCACGTACTCGGGTCTCTATACACCGCCGCACAGTCCGTCGGGCCACGCCCTGGTTCACACGGAGATCGCGAACCAGCTATCATCCCACCTTTCGCCCATCAGCGAACTCGAGAGCATGGAGGATCGCTTCCAGCGTCTGTTCCCGCCGCCAAAGGAAGGAAGGGGTATGCAGACGATCATGGGGATATCCGAACTACCGGGTTCGTCTTCCGAAAGCGATGGACAGGAGAGACAAGCCATTGCACCCCCTCTCAACGACGTCTCCAATGCGCGCCCGCCCTATGCTCACCGTAACCCTCACGTGTACATGACGGGTCCCCCGACGAGCACGGTGATGGGCCGAGTCTCCGTCCCGAGTCCCCAGCTCCCGACGCCGCCCTCCGCCTCGCCCTCGCCCTCTCTGCGCCTCACTTCCCCGACCCCGAGCCAGAACACAAGCGGTGGTATCGGCGGCCGCGCGTGGCCGTTCGGCGGGGGCATCAACAAGACTTCGTCATCGTCACGCACGGGCGCCGTTCTGTCGCTGAGCCACGGCAACAGCAATAGCAAGGCGGCGGAGAGGGCGGAAAAGGCGGCCGAGAAGAAGCGGAAGAAGGTCGAGGCGCGGGCACAAAGGGAGAGGCTCGCGCTCGAATTCAAGCAACGAAGAAAGGCGGCGGACGAGGTGAGCGTGCAGTCGTCCAGGAGTAGCGAGCGGAATTTGAATCCTCGGCCGTGGGAGGAAGATATCGCGATGTATGGGGGTCTCGCGTCGATGTAAGAGTAGCCTCTCCTTGACCTTTCGTGATCGTGCGATTGTGTGTTGTATATTTAATTGGTGTCGTCCCTTATGACCCCCATGTATATTTGATCTGTCCCCATCTTGTATCATCTTATCGATCAATTCCAAATGTCTCGACTACTTATTTAACGATACCCTTTCCGATGCTGCCATCTATGACATTCATACTTAATGTCTCTACATCTGTTGTGAATAATAGTCGTCTCATTAGCTTGCTTATTGGCTTTAGCCTGTTCACTGTTCTGTATGCGTGCATGGTTATGCGCGGACGTTTTAAAGGATGGTTTCTATTCACGAAGAAGCATAACACTCTTCGACCGACAGATCAGGAGAAAAGGGTGCTTGACGTCGAAAGTGGAGAAAAACACAGGAAAATACGAGTAAATGAGTGTAAAGGAAAGGGTTTGCTTAGGCCATGGAGTGAGGTAAAAGAGTGTGAGTGAATGTGAGAGTGAACCAAAACGTACAAGAGGGAGACTGCCAGCTTTAATTTTTTGTTTACCTGCTTTGCGTGCTCGCACCAAAAAGATATAAAAAAAGGAAATAGAGACGAAAAGTGTATAAAGGGGATACCACGAGAGGAAGGGAAAAGGAAATGGAATAAACAGAGTGTGGAGATTTCCGATTATCCGGCGCGACGCGCGGACGGACGGACGTAGGAATTGTCGTGCGCGGACTGTCTGTCATCAACGCCACCTCCATTTAAAAAGCATCGAAGATATCGAGCGAGGAATGTGCGCGCATGTGCGCGTGCGTGTGTGCGTGCGCTCTCGCAAGTCCGGCTGCGAGGTCGGACAGGGGCGGAAGGGATGGCAACTCGTCAACGTCGTGTATCATGTTCGTCATCAGAGCCGCGTCTACCATTGCCTCCGAGTCGAGGCTGGGATGCGAGCGCATGCCGCGAGATACTAGGGACGAGAAGGGCTGGCTGCTGCCGGGCATTGCTAAGCCGCCATTGCCCTCGGTTACCGCGGACGGCGAGGTCGAGGTAGACGCCCCCGCGGCCGAGGATGGGGCTAAGGGCGGCTCTGGTGGCTGCGCTTCGCCCGTCGAATCGAATACGTGATTGACTGTTTTTTTTAAAAGGCGTGTTCAGTGAGAAGACGGGGAAGACCTGTACGGAAAATAAACAAGAGGTGACGTACACTCTCTTGCATGCACTAGGAGTACGTCAAACAGAATCAGCCGACTGCCCAGACGCAACGGACAGAACAAAATCTTACCATGCTCCTTTTGTCGTCTGCAGGTTGTGCCATCAGGGCAGTCTGGCCTCTCCGCGATGTTCGCATCGAGAAGGCCCTTCTTTCGTTCGCGGATCCACCAGTCCTTCAAACCATACAGGAGCACCTCCGCAGCGCACATCCTACAGATCCGTTGGCGCGGGGCATCAAGGCCAGGTTCAAGGCCAGGCTGCACACTGTGAACGTCCACGAACAAGTCTAATTCGATAAGTGGCGCAAATCCGCGCGGTTGTGACAAGATGTGTTGCACGATCTATGAACGCTTGGTCAAACCAACGGGGAACATATTTCGAGTACAAAAGAGATGAATTCACCTCGCCATATATATGTCGCGGAGAAATGTTCTGGGTGCCAAGGTAGTCGAGCATGATCTCTACCTCGACGGCGTTTCCGTCGAAGCACTCGTACACCTCGGTGGACTGGATGAGGTCGCCGATGTCCGACATGCCGTGCGGATGAGCACTTGTAAGACGGACGGCAACGCAACGGTGCTGCACGCCAATTCCGCAGAAGGACACCTGGCACATGTCACACTTTGTCGTTGTGGGTGCATCGATCGCAAGTAAATTTTCGCTGTAAACCCAGAATCAAACGTAGCGAGTTAATGCCGACGAGAACAGACAGGGGGAGCGAAGGGAATGAGCCGACCAATTTCCACAGCAGCCATGCCCTGGAGGTGAACCCTCATCCATCGGCCAAGCGTGTTCGGGATCTGACGGGTCGGGCACTGGGTTTGGGCATTGCCAGCCGTAGCGATTTCCGGGTATGCAATGGGGACAGGGACGCGCAAATTCGCCACTTTGAGGGATCGTTGGGTCTGGCGACGCCTCGCGCGGTGCTGGTATCTGCGTATCCCGAATTTGGTAAGCCATGGGCCTGAGATAAAGGATAGGACGACAATATTCATACCCGGATTGAGTGTTCCGGTCTGTAGACCTCGTCTGCTTGTTGCTTCTCCCTATCTGTTCGGGCGCGAGATGGGTCTGCGCGAAGGAGGATATCGACCATGGCTTGAAGGACGCGCGACGGTGTGACGTTGTTGGCAATGGTGCGACATGCTGGGCAATTAGTGCCACCGTTCTGCGAGGAGAATAAAAGCAATTAGCGAGAGTAGCGGACGCGTTTGAATGATAGATGTATTATGAAATCCCCCAAAGAGTACACCACCACGAGCGACAGACACGCTTGCGCGTGCAGATCGCAGTGGCGCACTCGAAAATGACAAAGGAAACTTGAGGCAAACTCTACTCACGCGGACCCAGAGCAAGCAGCAACTGATGGACGTGATCAATATGTTAGCACATTGCACGACAAAACTGGGATGATCGACATCACCTGCCGCAGAAGTAATGCTGGCATGGGTAGACGATGACGGGCCGATAAAGCAAGGCGGAGCAGCAACCACAAAGGAGCTCTTGCTCGAGGTCTTCCGCAAGTTGGCTACCCGAGATGAGAGCGGGTGCTTGTACATTCGCCGCCTCGTCAGGAGGAAGGTCCTCCTTTAGCCGCTTGCGGGAGTTGTCGCCACGGACATCAAGGGCGGAAGAGGCTCTTCGCTTGAGTGAGCTGGGCGCTTCGCTTGGCCCGCCATGGGGGTATTCGGTCATTGTGGACAGGTTGAGGTCGAAAGGGTGAGGATGGTCCATGATATGTCTGGACATCGTCGAATTCGGGATGAGAAGGGCAGAGAGCGGTCGTGGTGGAAATTTGGTGCTGAGCTAAGGGGAAACCGAGAGGGGGACTGTTGTTTGTGTAGAGGATGGTTATAGTGGTGGTCGTTGTGATAGAGTGATACGGGCCCTTCGAGAAAGGATCCGAGGAGGTTAGGACGGTCAGGACAAGAGAGGAGAGGACAAGCTCGGTCGGACACTGACAGCCTTACCGAAAACGGCTCTCAGGGAGGTCTGCTGCCCACCCACAACAGCGTGCTTGCAGGACTGCCACTGCCCCTTCGGCAAAGTGCAACCAATTTTCTCCGTGAAAGTGCCCAAAAAAAATCAAACTACTACCGAACTACTTTTGGTATGTGATGTGATGCGCGAGGACGTCGAGTGTGTGCAAGACGCAATGCAATGCGTGATGCGCCAGTTCCAATCAATGATCTTAGCGCGTGTCCCTGCCCCTCCTCTCCTCCCGGGCGACCTTCCCCTGTGTACGAAGTCAAAATAACAGAAGGCAAGTACAGTACGTCGTGACCTATGACGACCTCTCTTTCCCCCTTCTTCTCCACATCTTTTTTCACAGTGCGGGGAAATTCGAAGGAACGAGGGTGAGCTCAGTCAGCCCCCGACGTCATGTCCATGGACAAATTATACCGGCCGTACCGGCCCACGCCGGCGTCATAAATAGTCGCTCGTCCGTCCGAGCCTCTGCCCGCCTTGACTCCATATACAGCTTTACAACTGTCCCACTCTCTTCCATCGCTCGCAATGACTCTCCGTGTGGGCGCTCGAGCGCTTACGCCAGCCTTGCGTCGCGTGGCGTATCGGCAAGCCCGTACCATCGCGCCGAAGCAGCAGTTCAGTTCCAGCGCACACAGCGCGCCGACAGGAAGCGGTGACAAGCCCTGGATCGTGCGTCGCTGGCATTCCTTCCTTTTGTCAACTTGACCTCAACCCGTAGTGCCGTATCGTGCTCGTAGATCGGCTCTGCGCTCGTCTTCATTCCAACGGTCAGATTTTTCGATATATGCGATGCCTACGTGTCACTCACATCGTAGGGATATAGATAGTCTATCTTTTTTCACCCTCGGCGCGCTCCAAGCCACATGAGGCTCACAGCGCTAAGGGTCATGGCCAACCCCATGCTTCTGCGGAGGACGCCTCCTCAGCGCCTCCTCCACCCGCTCCGTCAGAACCGACCAAAGTATGTCATGTTTGCTTCTAAGTATATGTCCGGGTAGACTCAGTATCTCGCCCGATTTAGAATGAGCAGACCATCGCGGATGCCGAAGGCACGGAAGTCCCTGTTGAAGAGGTGAAGGCGTCCATCATACAGGCTGTCGTGCGTTTCACCGCTTTCAATTCCTTCCACCTGTCACGAATCGCTGAATAACACGTCGGCCTCAGACTCAGGATGCGCCGAAGGAGGCCGCGCAAGCTGAGGCCGAAGTGGCCGAATCCGCAAAATACGACGCCGGCGCTCCTGGTCCGGACAGCGTGCCCGAGACCACCCACGAACAGGTAGAAACGCCGCACGCCGAGCCGAAAAAGGGTGATACAGAGGATGCCGAGCCGCGGCCGACGGACTTGGGCAAAGCGCGCGAGGAAGCCAAACAGGTACGTCTGTCGCTGTCAATCATTATTGATATTTGACTGATATATGCCGTGTACTTTGACATAGGTGGACGCGCCAAAGAAGGCTGCAGCTAGTAAGGGTTCGAACTGATGATCGTGCGCTAGTTGTGCAACAAAAGGATATGTGGGATTTAGACAGCATAAATCGTCTCACTTTGGCTCCATCAATTAATCAATCACGAACTTTGTCCTTGATACACTTTTTATACATTTATTTCACACACATTGCGAGACTGTTTTCTTGTTGGATAAGTTGAGCGCCGGACGAGCGGCGCGCCGTTGAATCCCGTGACACATACTTTAGCTCGTACGATGAGCACCACTTCACCAGCGCAAGTCCCAGAGCGTGAGCCTTCAGAAGACCAAAATCCACCTCCCGGAACGTACAGCTCCGCTCCGCGCCGTCCAATCTACCAGACAGAGACAACAGGAAATTACTGGACTGACGTGAGAGAGGCATTTAAGGTGTGCATTGTGTCGTCCGCGTAGTCTTCCTCTTACCGCTTCGCGGTTCACATTCATCGTCCTGACGTGTTCAACGTGATGGGTATACTAGTAGAGATTGTCACCATACGATGACGTGCAACGCGTTGGCGAAATTCCGTGCGCGAGGAACAGCCTCTTGAGTGGGATCGCGAGTGGGGTCGGCGTTGGTGTGATACGTGGGCTCAGCGTTCGTACGTCGTCTTTCACTCTTCCCTTGGCCCGCACCCTCTGTCTTTTGTGCTAACGCAAGGTGTGGGTGGGGGCCAGATCCGTTATTGGCGAGTCATTGGGCCGTGGGGACGTTCGTAGCCGTTTCTCTCGGTACTTGGTTAGTTGTTCTCCCCTTTGTTCCTTGTTCAAATCCCTGGCTTGGTGCAACCCAGGCCCTATTCTGAAACGCAGCTCCCTTTACACAGGACGATATGTCAACAGAATATCCTGGAACAACGAAGGCGGGTGCAGACTGTCGTTGAACAACTTCCTACAAGAGTGCTCGCAAAGGCGAAGGACTCTGAGACACCGCCGTGACGATTGCCATACTACACGGAGGTATATTCGCTACACGAAAGAAAAAAACACGCATACACGTATCTATATCCGCAACAATCACCTGCTCTATCCTAAAGAGATATCTACCAATAGCACGTCGCGTATCCCTGGTATTGAAGCGATCAAGACAGGTATCATAATGTTATCATCAAGTGAGGGTCAGAGTGACCATCCATCATTCGATGCCCAGATCTCCTTTCTCCACTTTTCAACGAGTTCTGGATCATCCTACAAGGACAATTGTGTTTCAGTAAATGAGAGGGTGACATGGTGTATAAAGAGCTCTGTGCGCTCTACCTTGAACTTTTCCTGAAATTCGGTGAAACCTCCGCGAAGAATGAGAACTTCCTGCGGGCCATCATCATCACTCTGAAGCTGCTTGCGCCTGTCATCATATTGCTACGGATAGCAACCAATGAGATTTCAGCTCGATGGTAAGCGTTATCCAGACAGATGGGATGATGGTCCTTACGCGTGCTGCCTTTGGGCCTCTGAAGAATGATGGGGTGCAACAGTCAGACTTTCTCGTGATTCATGGCGTAAGCGAGAGACGCGTCCTTGTGACCCACCGGGACTGCGACAAGGCACAATGGAAGATGACCTGCGGTACATTCTTGGTCTCGTGGACCAGGCCATCCAGATTATCCAGGAAGGTGTTCGAAGGGGCGTTGCGACAGTTGGGGATGTTACCCCCGATAAAGTCGCTGTCGCGAACGTCTACGACGAGATAGTCTTCGCCGGGACGCTTGCCGCTCTTGATGATCCCAGCGAGAACCTGCATACAAAGTAGGCCCCGTCTGAACTAGGGAAAAATAATGGATATAGAATTTGAATTGTTGGCGTACATCCCCAGATACGTATTTTACAGGCATGCGTGAGGGACGAGCAACAGCAACAGCAGTGCGGCAAGATGATAAATGAAGATGATAGAATCGAGCACGCGTCGTCATCCCGTTGGTCGTTCCGAGCTCCGGCCGCACACGTTCGTTCCACGATTTCCCACGGCAGCAGACCGGCCAAAAGACCGACGCGTTTGGCCGGTTCTTGTCCGCCGCTGGTTTTGCCACCACATAATTCCAGTCCAATCCCCAACTTTTTCCTTCAACCTCGACTCTTCAACCAAATGTCTCTCCCTCAACCCGTTCCCCCATCCTGGAAGGTCCGTAAATACCACTCCCTTTTACTTTCACTCAACTTTTCCAACATTCTCCCCTTTCTTTTGCGACATTTTTTCTGATGCGATCGAACTTGCATTCTACGTATCATATGTTTAGGACCTTGGCAAGTCCTCCAATGACCTCCTCGGAAAGGACTACCATTTCTCCGGTACCTCCCTAGAGGTCAAAACCTCCACCCCATCGAACGTCACCTTCAAGGTCGATGGTAACCGCGACTCGAAATCGTCCCACGTCACCGGCAACCTCGAGGGCAAATACTCTGACAAGGCCCACGGCTTGACCATCACTCAGGCCTGGACCACCCAGAACGCGCTCCGCACCCAAATCGAGCTCGAGAACCAGATCGCTAAGGGTCTCAAGCTCGACACCACCACCACTCTCAACCCGGACAAGAACACAAAGTCAGTCCTCCTCGGCGCAGCCTACAAGCAGCCTGGCCTTCACGCCCGCGCAGTCTTGGATATCTTCAAGGTTCGTGTTAACCCCCCTTCCGCTTCCCTCCAAACCCTGCTTTCTCCCCTGTTTTTGCATACTCAAGTTTTTCCCCGAAGGGCCCTACATTTACCGCTGACACCGTGCTTGGCCGTGATGGCTTCCTCCTTGGTACCGAAGCATCCTACAATGTCACGGAAGGCCGCGTCACCAAGTATTCGGGTGCCTTCGGTTTTTCTGCGCCCGAGTATGCGGTCACTCTCCATGGCCTTCACAACTTCAGCACCTTCGCTGCGAGCTATTACCATCGCGTTAGCCCCGATGTTGAGGCTGGCGCCAAGGCGGTATATGACACCAATACCACCTCCCCTGCTGTTGCGCTCGAGGTTGGCACCAAGGCGTACGTATATCATTTGACGTCGGCTAATTTTTGTGATGATTCATGGGTCACCATAATTCTAGTTACCTCGACTCGGCTGCTTTCATTAAGGCTAAAATTAACAATGCTGGTGTCCTCGCTGTCGGTGAGTATCTCACATGTCTTTGACGTTTTTCGCCATCATTCATGTCATCTGTCTAGGCTACACTCAGGCGCTTCGTCCTGGCGTGAAGGCTTCCTTCGGTCTTGCCCTTGACACACAACGACTTAATGATCAGAGCCAATCGGGTCCTGCACATAAGGTCGGCGCGCAGTTCGTTTTTGAGGCGTGAGCCCCTTACAGCAGATGGGTGCGACATTAATAAATTGTCCATACCTTATTTCGCGCTGAACGAAATGACGTATCTTATCTTATCCCCCTTCTTTGCGAGTGTTTTGAGAGTGCTTGATCACGGGTTTGTGTTAGATACGTAGTATGCCACCTACGGGCTACTCATTTTGCAGCGCCAATCGCATGCAAGCCAATCTCAAAGACATCGAAAGACATTATAGCGAAAACAGAAACGGACGTATATTGTGCAGTAATGTTTATTTCCAACAGCACTTCCGTAAAAACTTTATACTCCTGCAAGCAAATACTAGGACGTGGGGCTGAGGACGGGGTGGAAACGGACAGGAGTCAAGCGACTGTCAGTTTCCGCGCTTCGCTTTTTCCAGGACTGGTAAAAGTACAGAATAAATGAGACGCAAGGCTAACGGAAGGAAGAATTAGGAGACAAAGGAAGTCCGCACCAGTCTCATGAGCCACTTCGCTATAGTCCGTGCCTTGGATCTCTACCGAGATGCCAACGAGGGAGCGTCGAAGGGCATCTCGCGAAGATGCGGTCACCATCTTGTCCTTGATCTTTGCGCTATCGGGGGACCTGTACAATCAAAGAAACATGGGGCCCGCATTGATGACAGGGAAGAGTATGTCAATCAACGGAAGAAAAAAAAGATGACGATAAGGGAGGACAATAGCGCGTCGAGTGAGCAGAGGACTGACCATTGGTAAAAGACGATCTTGTTGCGCCGGCCGCCCTCCTCCCTCTCAAACTCGAGGTCGTACACAGCCCAGCGACATTCGCCCTCGGGCAAATCGGCGATGAAATCGTCGTAGTCCGCGGACGTCGAAGACTTGTGCACGACGATCTCCGTCTTTTCTTTGTTGAGGCAAAATATGATGTACTTGGACTTCTTCTTGAGTTTGAGTTCCTGGAACGCGGTCAAGCAATCTTGGTTCACGGTTACGCCGGACGACTGGTGATAAGGGTGATTTATATAGCATCTGCTGTACGCAGAGACAGGCGATGTTTTCGCACCATCTCTCTGTTGTTGTATTGGTGGTAGGAAGTAGGGCACGCGATAAGGAAGGGGACGGATGGAGGTTGAGGTTACTCTGGAACACAGTCACCCCGTATCGCGATGGCAGTGTCCTCGGCAATCGCCATCATTAGATAATCAAACTACACCTCTTTGAGCCCCTCGTTGTACTACAGTACCCATTAGTGCAATAGTGCAAGTTAGTATTCAAACACGCTGTCCAGCCATGCATCGTAGTCGTATTCTGGCTCCCCCCCATCGTTCTGTATCGTTGGCATGACCTCACGCAAGTAATCGACTGCGCCAGCGGGTATGTGTGCGAGACGTAGGTCCAGCTCCGTCACATAGGGCTGCGCGTGCGCAGTTCAGTGATTCTGCGGTGATCGGAAATGGCCAAGACGAACCTTATTACTCGCGGCCCCTTGGAAGGCCTCGCGCAGCTGATCAGGCGATGTCTGGTCTTCTGTTATGTCGACCTGCAAGTCGTGAGATCCCAACTCGAGAGTAGAGCGCAGGGTTCGTGAGAGGCATACCAGGAGGTTTATGAAAGCCTCGAAGGTGACGGCGCCGTATTCTTGAAGCAATTGATCGTAGATAATATCAAGATCCTCATCCTGTTAATTGAAAGTCGTTAAAGCGGGACTGTGAAGATAGGAAAAGGCTCACTGCATAGACAATACCCAAGCTGGCCAAGGCGGCGGCCATCTCGGAAAGAAGGAGTGTGTTCGTCTCGTCCTTATCAAAGTACCTGAAAGTGCTCTCGAACTGTTCTATCTGAGCCGGAGTCAGATTAGTCATGTTGCGCGACACGATCTGTAGTGGCCTTGGTCAGAAACGAGACAGAAACCATGAAAGAAACGAAAAATATGCCTGGTTATCGATGAATGAAATTTTTTTGGCTATGCTCTGCACGACAAGCTCAAGTTCGAATTCGAGATCCTTGCACGTGAATACGGTGTAATCATTCTCCTCAACCTTTGCGGCAACACACTCGGCCTCGGCAGCTTCGACGTCTTCTAAAGCCTCTGAAAGAGCAGGTATTCGGGTCTGAATACTCTCTATTTGATGTTGCTGTTCTTCTAAGGGACCTTCCACCGCGGACAACTCGAGAGACACGGCACGCAGGCGTTCCCGGAAACCGTCCACCAATGCTGCAAACTTCTTTCGAAGGGTCTCTTGGATTCTGTCAAGAATCAGTTAACTGACCCACGAAATTTAATGAGGAGCATACTCTCGTATTTGCGCATTGATCGCCCTTGATCGTCGTGCTTCTGAAACCAAAAGGACCTCCCAGGCATCATCGATGTCCTATCGAAGCGTGAGCTCGAAACTGTGACATTCCGCAAATAATACTGACGGAAGGGGCAAGGCCAGGAGGTGGTGCATACGGTCTCAACTTGTAAGTCTTGAGCTTCGTTTGAATGTTCCCGAGA
Organism: Russula virescens; assembly: GCA_003316435.1. Classification (NCBI taxonomy): domain Eukaryota; kingdom Fungi; phylum Basidiomycota; class Agaricomycetes; order Russulales; family Russulaceae; genus Russula; species Russula virescens. Next base: position 101,814 of record QFEY01005933.1, on the reverse strand, counting down.
AGCGTGGCGAGGTCTTGCTTTTCCGTAACCCACGTCCTCTTCGTGGTCAGCTTATATGTCGCAAATTTTGCGGCATGTTCTTTTACATCCGCATATGTACCCGTGAATTTCACTGAAGCCCACTGTTCCTGTGTCTCTTTGAGGGCGGCAAGGAGCTGCGATGCCGTTATTCTTCCGCTATAACGACTCTATGCGGAGACCTGTCACGCACCGCTCGAACGCGGCGTTCATAGTCATTTCTGCTAACCCAAATGGACTGCATTAGATCTGCGAACTTCTCTATGCGACGGGAGACGGTTTCCGCCTGGTCTGTTTAAATGAAGGGCATATATCAATCGAAGCTTTGCAGAGCATGGAACAGACGCCTACCTTGAGATGAGAACGCATGAAAATAGCTGGCGACATAAGTCATAACACTACGTTCATCGGGTCGATTGGAATCGCAAAGATCTGCAACTTCTAACAGTTGCTAGTTCCATTGTATGAGAAACGATACTTATATTCTTGTTTTAAGACAGCGAAAAGACCGACCGGAATTCCAAGTGATTGGGAAGCAACATCAAACGCTAGTTGGGTATTCCCATGGCGATCCGACTATGAAGCGTTAACGGATACATACTCCACAAAATACGGGTGCCCACCTTGTCGAGTCTATCATAGTCTAGCAGATCCGGCCGATGACAGTGGATTAAGGCGCATCTGAGACATCGTGATCAAACGGATGCGAATACATTGAGTCATGATGGACGAACAACGCAAGTCCATCAGACCAGCTAACGGAAAAGTCTTGGACATCAACTTCTTTATATGGCGCCGTCTTCCGCTGACACCAGAGTAGCAGGCCTTCTTTAGCGGAAAGGCCTTCTTCACTTGAGGACGCGAATGTTATCAGCATGTCTATCACAGACCAAGGGCGGTTCTATGAAGGCATCGTACTTGATATCAGCTATCGTGAATCGCAGGACAAGCGTCCAGATCATTCCGAGGATGAGCTTGAGGCTGCCATCAATGATGTCTACGAATAATTGAAAAAAGGGAGGAATTTAGAGAATAAATAACAGAGATTACCTTCGGGACCAATGTTGGTCAACTTGACGCCACGGGATGTGATGAACTCGAGTGCTTTGTTCACGTTCTCCGCTTTCTGCACACGCATGCGCGGATTCTTGTTGTAGCGTCCAAGGGAAGTATCCCCTGGGCATACGGCGCGTCAGCTTTGTTGGGAAGACTCAGGACTGTGAGGTATGACAGACCCATGATCTCCTAACCAAGGGTAGACAATCTCAGTCAAGTAAGGAAGCAAGGAAGCAGGGAGCCAGGTTGAATGACGCACCATGAGTTGTATGAGCCTAACGCCATCCGAAAGGTCTTCCACAAGCGAGGTCATCGGTGGGTAGCCGTTTGCCTCAAGCTTTGTGTTTAGCCTGGGGGATAGATAGCCTCATGAAAACCACAGACTGGAAGCATAAAGGTGCGCTGCACCATTTGCAGAAAGTTCGCTCCTGAGTATCACGGGAGAGGGCTTCAAGACTGTCCATGCAGGGTGTGTGATGGTGAGACGAGATGGCGAGGAGACAATACCGTGGCAAGTGGTCAGGTTCAGGGCAAGAGACGCGTGAATTTGAGCGTGTTCACACTCCGCCAGACGCGTCCTCAGCCTGTGCATACTCTCTCTCTTCACAGGACAACATGACAACTCAGTTCGATAGGGTGTATCATGGTCTCTCACCAGAGCCAGGAAGTGCGTTATTCACCCTTACTCTCCCGTGTTGGTCCCAGTCTCACATTCCCACCAGAATTTCGTGTGGCCTCCAGCGGCATGGCTTGGAGAGGAGAAGACGCCGAAAATGTCATTGCCATGTCGTCAGGAGACATCAAATGGGCAAGGTGGCTTCGTGTGGCGAGGGGCTTTCAACTTCGCGTGGGCATGAAGGATCGTCGCCGGGAGGTGTTCGATGGTTTCGAACGTGATGTGAGTCCTTATTTATAGACCACATTATGTGTCCCGTCTCATTCGACCGTGGGCATTTAGGATCACGATAAACTCGCTAGTTTATTGAAGCAACATTTTACCATAACTTTGGAGACGGAGGATGTCTCAGTCAGAGGCTGGAACTGGGGAGCGACTGACTTCCGAGGTGCGCAACCTTGCCCTTGTTATCAGTGATGCAATGAGCTCTTAAACGTTCCTAACAGGTGATGAACTGGCTTTTGTCGTTGGCAATAAAACATCCTTCGAGCTCCCCCTGCAGTATGTCGCCAATTCGAACATCGCAGGACGCACCGAGGTCTCTCTTGAGTTTATGGCACCCTCTGAGTCTGACGGAAAAAAGCCCCCAAAAGGCCATCCTGACGAGATGGTCGAGATACGTTTCTTCGTGCCTGGACAAAGTACGCGCGTGCGGGGTTCCGATGCGGGCTCGAACAAGTCAGACGCTGAAGACGACGTCGATGATGTGAGCGCCGCCCAGGCATTCCATGACGCCATTAAAGAAAAGGCCGAGCTTGGCCACGTTTCGGGCGACATCATCCTAAGCTTCGAGGAGGTCCTTGTCCTAACCCCCAGAGGTCGCTACGACGTCGACATGTTCCCGGACTTCTTGCGTCTACGCGGTAAAACGTACGACTACAAGATCGTGTATTCGAGTATCTCAAGATTGTTCCTTCTACCAAAAGACGACCTACATATTCTCTTTATAGTACGCCCTCGTGAATGCCTGCATCCAGTTTCTTTTCTAATGTCTGTTCCCAAAGCTTGGTCTCAATATTCCCATCCGACAAGGTCAGACTCGTTACCAGTACCTGGTCATGCAATTTAGTCGTGAGGAGGAGATTACTGCTGAACTGAACATGAGCGAGTTCGTATTCCCCGATTTCTGCTCAATCCGACTTTATAACCACCACGGCTATTAGAGAGGAGATCGCAAAGTACGAACGATTAGAGAAACACTATGAGAAACCTACGTTCGAGGTCGTCTCGAGTGTCTTCCGCGCGTTATCAAGGAAGAAAATCATCAGTACGGGCAGTTTCCAGAGGTAAGTACTATTTTTCGTCCTTTAACAAAGTTCGTCTGAGACTGACGTTCGGTTCCTTGTAGTCGAAATGGGCACCCGGGCCTCAAGGCAAACTTGAAAGCCGTCCAGGGTGATCTCTTCATGCTCGAAAAGTTCATCTTCTTTGTCTCAAAACAACCCGTGCTCATCGAAATCTCCGACATCCATCAAGTCGTCTTTTCTCGCGTTGGCGCCGGCATCGCCACCGCACGCACGTTCGACATGCAGATCATCACGAAGCACGGGCCCGAGTACATGTTCACGTCGATCAACAAGGAGGAACACGAGCTCACGGACACGTACCTCAAGGACAAGAAGGTGCGAGTGAAGAACGAGATGGTGCCAGAAGGGGATCTGCTGCTCGCCGCTGCGGGAGACGACTCAGACGAGGAGATGCAGAGCGTCGCTAGCGACGATGATGAGGAGCCTCGCGTTAGACGGACTGGTGACGATGACGATGATAGCGAAGACGGTAAGTCCAGGCATATATACCTACCCTTCCTGACCAAAAAAGCTTCTCATCTCACTGACGCACATACTTACGCATGTAATGATATGCAAAAAATAATTCAGACGAGGACTTCCGTGCGTCATCTTCAGACGAAGGTTCCCCGACCGAATCGAGCTCAGACTCGGAGGATGGCGCGACGGCTTCAGACGCGTCCGGGGACCGCGACATGATGAAGAAGGCATCGAAAAAGAAAGCAAAAGGGAAAGCTAAGGACGAGGATAAAAAGAAGGCCCCGCCCGGAAAGAAGAAGAAAAAGGCGAGTGGTGGTGGCGGTGATAGCGAGGAGGACGAAGAGGACGACAACGAAGAGAGGAAGCCTAAGAAAGCCAAGGCAACGAAACCACCATCTGCGTCGGTTTCAAAGAAACCGAAGAAGGGTGCCGATGCGGACGACGTGATGGACGTCGACTCGGAGCCCGAGAAGCCTGCGCCCAAGCCCAAGCCCAGGCCAAAACCAAAGCCAGTCATGAAAGCCTCAAAGGGAGAAGAGGACGAGCCAGTACGGAAGAAGCAGAAGAAAACGGGAGACTGAGTGTCATTGTATATACGCTCTTCCCGTTGAGTTATCACTGTGTCTCGTCTTCACTTTTGTATATCTGTCGCTCGCTCGTCGCTGTTATGATAGACATGGTTGAAAGTACCATATGATTTCCTCCAAATCAAGACACCATAAGGAGATACGATACAGAGTAAGGATCCGCAAAGAGAGATACAAATGTTCAAAAGGAGGACAGTACTGTAGCTCTAAGGAGTGGGAACATAGTAATGAGTGAACAGACAGACGAGGATCGAGGTGTCTAACAAGCGAGCGTGAGAAATACAAAGACTGCGGTCTTGGAAAGAGCGTTGTGAACAATACTGTAAGATAAAAAATTGTGGACATATTGGCTGATCATCGCTTGGCCAGTAGCGAACCTGGTTCAAAGGTATACGCCTGTTGGGATGCACCCGCCGCAGCAGGTACTGAAACCTTTATGAACGGTTGCTGTGCGCCACGCGCACCCTTCCGCGTACCTGAGCGCGACGGGTCTCTGCCCGATGTCACGCCTGAGCTGGATGTAGCCTTTACCGAGAGCGCGTTGCGGTCCTGATGGATATAGTACGACTGGAAATAACGTGAAGGTTGAGACGCGACCTTGATCATGTGAGGTGCGACGGATCACTCACTCGAGCCAGAAGGACGCTCTCCAGCCACTTTCGCCCGTCTTTCTCCGAGCAACAGAACACATGAACGTAATCCGCTGTATTCTCGAAGAAGCTAAGGCTCTCGGTGGATTTGACGGCAAAGACATAAGGTTTCGGAGACTTATGTATCCTTGTGACCGTATATGCATCAAAGTTGGCAAGGGAACAGAGGAAAGTTTCGTCCTTTCCCTGTAAAAAATATTTCAGTTGCAATCCATACGAAACCAGAAGGTGGATCATTACATTGTCCTTTTTGGAGAGCCAAAGACCCTGCTCTCGCAATTCAAGCCATCGTTTTGCCCACTTCTTTGGTTTGCTCTCCCACTCAACATAGGAACTAAATATAGGCGAGCTGGATGGTATGGCCTATCGAGAAAGCAGTTAAAACTCAGGCATTATCACGGCGAACGACAAATGAGTCTTACAGATGGATGCAAAAGAGTCGCCATTGGCGTTTTCTTGGCGACAAGAAGGTTGACCATCTTGTTCTTGTCCCAGGAATTGATGACCTCCGATACAGTCTCAAAGAGGCGGATTGGTCTCTCTACAACGAATCATTGCGTCAGCAAGATAAGCCGCCTTGTCAAACGAAACCAGCACCAACCCATGCCAAAATCTTGCGAAACCTCGAATAGCATCCAACCACCAATACCCGCCCAGTTGGCCAATTGGCCCTGCATTTCTAGAGCGTCTATCACATCCTTTGCGGTCGTCATCGGGCTCATCATAATCGTATTGAATCGTTGTAGGTCCACAATGAATACGCGCTGCTGCCAGGAAACGTGTCTCGGCACGGTCGGGGAAAGTGGGGAGGGGTCTGGGACATCAGCACTGGTACGTGGGGCGGTAACGCGTTGCGAAACGGATGTACTAAGGAGTGGCGCCAAGGGCGGCTGCGCACCCTCACTTGTTCGAGGCCGTCTGGTAGACTTGCTTTTCGAACGAGGTGTCGCATGAACGGAGGTTTCAGGCTGGTCATGCTGCCTGTCACGGCGTGTAACTGTAGTTGCACTACGGCCAAGCCGATGCGTGTCATGGTGTATAGGAAGTACAGGCATGGGCTCCTCCCGGGCAGTAGTAACAGGGCTTGGGCGATGGAACGATCGCATAGGTCGGATTGACTTGTCGGGGAAACCGACATTCTGCGAGCGTGTATGATCCCCAGATCGACGCTCAGGTCGTTCGGAATGGGGAGGAGCATCTGATAGGGAATGCTGGTGCCTGTTCGAAATGGACGCGGATAACGCGGTCAAATCTTGAATATCCTTCAACCGTCTTGCGAGGTCCTCGGCAATAACGGGCCGAGAAGTGTTGCTGGGAAGAGTCCTAGTGCGTGGGCGAGTTGTGGGCAAAGGTATGAGTATAGGCTGGCCGGGCCCCTGCAGGAACGCAGGGCCTCCCTGGGTAAGGTGTTGGGATTGTTCATTTAGCGAGGTTTGGTTGTGAGTTGGCTGTTGCTGCTGCTGCTGACGCTGCAAGGCCCGCCTCCTCTTCCGCTCAGCCTTTTCATCGCGAACCTGTTTCCGGATGGTGCGCTGAGCACGTAATGCAGTAGGAATGCTTTGTGCTAGGGGAACGTTATCATCCGACGCCGATAACTCTCCTGCTGTGTCTGAATGTGACGGCCGCGTAGGGTGCCGCGTGCCCTCCTCTTCACTACCTTCGCTGTCTGTGTCACTGGGACTAGAGAACGTCGAGGGTGCCCTCCAGTCGCGATCGTCTTTCCGGCGATCATCACCTCCCCCTCGACGACCGTCGCCAGCAGAACCCAACTGGTTGTTATTGGCGCCATTATCGTTGACGTTTCGCCAACCGTCGCCACTATTCCCACGCCCATCGGAAGACTGGTGGCGGCCGAGATCTTCGTCCCCTCGATTTGTACGACGCTCATGGCCATGACCATCGACAGTCTCCTCGATATCCTCGCGGTGTTGGTCGAAAATATCTGCCTCATCGAGTTCTGGAGTAGCATAGTCCTCGTAGGTTGATGACCAGTCCTCCTCAGGAGGAGTAGAAATACCGTTAGAAATGAACGAATTGACCGGGGGACGTATGGTTCCGGCAGAAGTGCCCGGTTGAAAGTTATCGATGATTGAAAAGCTTCCTGGCATCGAGAAGTAATCGATACTTTGCGAGTGAACGTCATCAAATTCAAACGACTTGGATGGTAGATGTACCATGTCTTCATCGAAGATGAAATCGGCTGGTACAGACTCTTCAGACGAGGACCGATTTGGACTTCGTGTGGGAGAGTCACCACCCCATTGCGTCTGATGATCAGGGGAAAGTACGGGTACTGAGGAAGAGGAAGATGATGACGACGAGGGAGAACGAGACAACGAGCCTGACCCAAAGCTCGAAAGGACATCCAGCAATGACGGGAACATGTAAGGACTTTCCTCTGGAGTATCGTCGAGGGGGGAGGGAGACTGAAGGAGTTGTGCCTCAATGTCTGAAGCATGTATCTCCTCACATGTTTGCGCATCGACTGGATTTGTGTGGCCGTCACCAGAATGGTGATCTTCATTCCCACCAATGACTTGGTCCGGGCCGGCCAAAGACTCGGAAAAATGGAGGTGGTCGGTGGCGGTGGCGTTTGCTAGACCGTGTATGGACGGCGTTTCCTCTTCCTCAGACAGCGTTTCGCGTCCTGCGCCGACATCCCAAGGCTCGAGTGGAAGGCGTGCTCCTAGCGTGCCCTTTCGTGCCTGGTATGATGTCAATGATTCAATCACCGAAAAAGTAGGGAAAGAAGCGTCGCGTACTTTAATCGGGTAAACGAAGTCCAATTGGGCAAGGGTGTGTAAAGACGGAAGCGACGGACGTGGGGCAAATGCTGGCCGCGTATATGCGGGACGAAGTTGCCGACCACTGGGAGGTGGCAATGGAGGAGATGTCCCAGATGGACTCGAAACCGACCGCACGGGAATGGGTGAGGAAGGTGAGGGGGACAACGGTGCAGCAGGGTATAAATCACTTGCCAAAGGCGAACGCGGTTGCTTGACGGACGTTCGCCTCGAATGTGTTGATTTTTTACGGTCGAGCGGCAGCGGACGTGCACCCGTATGGTTCGCGAAGGGGTCGTCATCGAGCAAGAAATCTGGAGGAGGGGAGCTTCGCGACGACTCCAAAGAAATAGTCTCCGCGGACTGTGCGGGAGATGAGGGTATGAAAGAAGAGGCGGTAGAGGGCGTCGATGGTGAACGTCCATGCGTAGAGGACGGAGGAGATTCTGTGTTGTGATGCGGGTATAGGAAGGGGTGAATAAGGATAGACTGTAAAGATGTGCGCCTCTTAGGCATCCTGTTAACTCGTTGGGTATATGATAGGTAGTCTTGTGCAGAGTGTAGGGAGCGTGTGCTTTCGTCGGATTCGGAAGTCGAGGTGTCTGATGAAGACGGAGAAGTGGGCGGGGAGGAGATGGGTGAAGGAGAGGACTAGGAAGGAGGTTTGGTGAGTCAACAAACGCGTGGAACGTTCGAAAAACACATTTTGTGGGGGGCAAGATGCGAAAAGAAGGCGCGTAGAGAGCGCTCAAATTTTTGGTGGGAGCGTAATGGAGTAAATGTGAAGCGCCGTGTTGAGAATGAGGAAGGAGAATCAGGACGTAAAGGAGATTACTTGTTCAGGAAAAAAGAGAGACAAAGTACGTACAGGACGAGAGGAAGCTAGAACGTAGGAGGACGAGTCCCAGTTGCTCGAGAGACCGGTGTTTTGATCGAAAGGGTGCTTGAGGTGGGGGAGTATCGGGGGTTGGACGAGGAATGGGGAGGGACTGTTCAAATGGACATAACTGAGAACCGGAGGAGAATATAAATTGCGTACAACATACCCCGTATCCTGCTGGGGTAAGTGGATGAGCATGTCCGCGGCAGGCTCGAGGCAGGGTACTAAAAAATATACAGGAAGATGGTAGTGGCCCTGGATGGGTGGGTCCTATTGCCGCCTTTGAAAGACGCGCTTCTCCGTCGTATCATATCATCTTAGTAGGCACAGTAGTCAAGCAACAACAGCCACCGCCACTCCCTCGCATCCTCATTTACACTCCAGTTCTCTCCTCTACCACCCACACAATCTACTGCACAATGCTAGACACGTTTTTCGTACCCTTGTTTCATCGTTAAATTGAAGACTTAACGACCTGTGATGCGTGATGCGATCAAGATGCGCGGCCTACCAAGGTTACGTCAACCCTGCCTCGGCCAATTCCTTGAGCCTTGGCCTCACCACTGTTGTTACAAAAACTCGACCTCGGAAAAAAGAACCCTCCATCGATGTTTTGTTGATCAGACGCGTAGAATATTTTACCCATGTATAGATATCTTTCTAAAGCCTTTTTCGCTATAAGCTCCGTCGTATCCTTGTCACGGTAGTAGTGTAACTCAAAGTCCCCCAACGCTCAACCCGGCTCGCGTGAGTGACAACAGCTCCACCTGCCCTGATTACTGCATGTCCGAAATCTGTGCTTCCAAGGCCAGCGTTGTCGTCACGCGGGCGATATTGTCTATCAGCGCTAAAAGAAAGGGCCCCGAGAGCGCCTCCAGTACCCTTGAATCTGAAGCGCGCAATAATTCCGAGAGTGTTCGACTGCGCGCGCCGCGCCCGAAACAGCGCCGAGGAACGACTATGAGTAGCAGCTGGTCCGCTGATCCCCATCAGCGAGCACTTCGTAGACATAACGTTGTATATATCACGGAGGTATGCTAAATTGAAAAAAAAAAAAGTAACAGAAAAGAAAAGAAAAGATGATACGTCACAACCAACATCGCCTGCACTCGTGATCGGAGAGAACACGCGACGGTTCTCTCGTCTTGTCAGAGCCCAACTCTTGTTCTGAGCGAGGGTTGGCCCAAAAAGCTCTTCAAGACTATCTCCGAAGTCTGCGGCCGCTCTGCGTCCTATTAATGCCTAAAGAACTTCCCGGATTCTATTTCGACGCAGAGAAAAACCGCTACTTCCCTTCGTCTTCAAAAAAGGAGGGGAAATCCCATCATCCTCCTGATGCTCGCTCTCCCGCCGCTCGTCCGCACACTTCGGAACCAGCGGCGCCTTCGCCCTCGCCTTCACCCTCATCGTCGACACAACTTCCACAAACGCGTCGGCGGTCGACCACGGACACCTGGCATGCCTTGCAACATCTGCGCCTCGCCAATTCTCAAAGACAGAGAATCGCCACCACACAGTTGCGTCTCGCCACTCTAGCAACGCGTTATCCCAATTCTTATCATATCACAGATGTGTCAGCAAGATGATGACAGCTCAGCTCGAGGCTTCAGCGGCTTATCAGGCTATCCCCATCCCTATCTTTGCCGCCGGCCAGACCCTTACAGCGTTTGCTGTGCGCTCTCGACTTCCAAGTCAATTTACATGATCATGACATATACAGCACACAGGCCGGAACTTACGATGGTCGTCCATGGTCCATTGCTGGCGATAGTTATGGCCTACTTTATACATTTGATCCTTCCTCTTTGGGAGATTTCCTGTCGATGCCAGGCCATGTATTGCAACATTCATGGACCCGAAGATACCACCTCAATTCTCAAGTATGTCCACGAGTTTTCTTACGCGACCAAATGTTAAATCATTTTCTGTTCGTCCGTTCCTTGAATTACAGAGTCCACAGATATCGTCTATTCGCTCTTCGGGTCCTCGATGGGTGTGAGCGTGTAACTTTGTTGGTCGGCCGGAGTCAAAGACTCACCGGAGCGCAGTGCAACTTCTTTCGGCTCAACCGTACTCGTACATAATGTTTCCACATCTCGGTGAGTCCCTGAAATTTCCATTCTAGAACACTCCCCCTGGAACATGTAGAAGTACGGTGAAGGTATCCCTTCCGGCTGATATAGGTTCTGACGTCTGGACGAGCCATTTGCGAGATCGTAGCCTTGTTCTAGGTGGCGATGACCCTCTTGTCTATAGGAGTTCCCCCATGAAACTCACGGCAGAACCCAGGTGTGAGAAAGCGGGCCCTGCTTATGCAGGACGTAGAGAGCTTGACAGCTGCCCGGAGCCTAGAGACGGAAAGTGACGTATTTGCTTTACATCAGGAAGAGGTAGGTTCATCCATACCGTGAATGAATTTCCGAGTCCGACCTCGCTGTCTACCCAAGTCCCTCGTATTTACCGGTTGTCGCGACGGCACAATCAGACGCTTCGACACTCGTTCACGTGGACGTGGTCAAATTCTTCTTGGCGAAACATTTACCAAACCCTCAAATTCCATCACATATCTAAATATCATCAAGAATTGGCAGCTACTGGTCAGCACTATACGGGGCGCCGTACGTTTCTCCTGTTCCCCTGGTGTCCTGGCTGAAAACTGAAATTCGAAAACAAAACATGTCCTTGTGATCGACCAGATCGAGATATTTGATGTTCGCTTCCTGCAAGAAGCGCAACCTCTCCAGGCGCTTGTTGGGCATGTCAATTCGTACCAGCCCAATCTTGTACGTCAAGCTTCTCTCCTGAATATTTGGAGTTCTCACGTGCAGGGTTGATACTTTGCCGTCTACAGCCTCACGCGATCACGCCATCTCAGGACTATTTCTTTGCCGCCGGCCTTGACAACCGTATCCGAGCATGGTCCCTGCTTACCAGCGAACTCCTGACGTATCCACATCCAACTCTTGAAATCACGAGTAACGATATGCACGCCGGGGACCTATACGCGTCCCCGTTTGGTGCCAAGTTCGAGGAACAGATCACCTCATTGGAGGTCATAAAGGCTGAACATGAATTGTGCCTATTTGCGACGTCAGGCCCAGTATTACATAGATTTATCCTTGGACGCCGCTTTCCATGACACATTACTCACGTCTTCATAAGATTTATGGTTGCTACCAGATGACTCATGTATCTCGCGACATACGTTGTACTTGTACTACTTCTGCTCATACCACCGTGACCTGATGTCTGCGTTCCTAGGAATGCGTTCGATCGAGAGGTGAATGCGTGTTCACCGGCGATTCCCTGACGGGTCGAGTTTGTGTGGAAATGTGGTGGCTAAAACAAATTCTCGATGTTATTGTATTCTATACAGGGTTGGTATGATGAGGGTATACAGGTCATACACGATGCATTTTCTATGATTATGGAGACACGTTTGACAGAAATATTGAGCGATTTTCGATTCACAGTAAGGTTTTGGTTTGTCCAGACAGTGAACGGTTGGGGCAGTAATCGAGTTCACCGAATCCAGACTCGGAATGAAACCGGAACGCGTATGAGCCCGGTTGTTGTCTTCCTCGTACGTCTTTCCGAAAATTCCCAGCCAAAAACTCGTCCCTCAGGTTGAACCGCTCGTTCATCTGCGCAGATTACGCATGAGCGCTTCTGTAAATGGGCGGCATTGACAAGCTGGGGAAATTATTACACGGAGAATATTAGAACGCCTACCTCAAGGACGCATGAGAAGCTCCCGGTCATCTAGCTCTGTCCGGTTTATTTCTACGGCTGGGTCCTGAGCGTGGGACTGAGTCTGAGTCTGAGTCTGGGCCTGAGCCTGAGCCTGAGCCTGAGCTTCAGGATATTCGAGTTGCTCGGACAGCGGCGGCGACAAATCAGCCTCGGCGTTTTGATTATTCTTGTCGTGAGACGAGGAAGATGAGCGAATCCGACGTTCCAACGCGAGCATGTCCTCCCATTTGGCCACGAACGAGATTGGCGTCGGGGTGACCGGCAGCGTCGTCGCGGTCACGCCACTACTAGCATTGGCATCGTCGCCCGACGGCAGTTTGGGCGGAGAAAGAGAGGACACGTCTCCGTCTCTAGTTCGGTCGATGGAATCACAGTCCATATCGAACAGAAGCCAGTACATGCTCGGAATTGGGGTGGTCGACGGTCCTAGTGGCGGCGTGTCAAGATCGGGACCGACCGAAGGGTCTACGGTGCTATGAGTATGATTATGTGGTGCTGCCGCCGCCGGTGCTGGTGCGGTAGGACCTAAGCCATGCAGCGGATGTCCAGGGTCCGTATAGACTGGTGCCATAGCCAAAGCCTCGGAGACAAAATTCAGATGAGAGCGACGTGTCTGCAGAAGGCCAGCGCCGGCGGGAAAAGACGTATGGGGACCGCGGGAACTGACAGACTGCGCTGCCACGTGAGCTGTTGCACTGCTGGGAGAAGCGGCATCACCGTGACCGTCGTGGTGCCGGAAAGAAGAAGACGGCAAAGTCAAATACGAGTCGGGTGTGGCCACGGCAGTGCCGATCGGCGGCGGGCGCTGAAAACGCGCTGCGGGGTCTACTGAAGCAGGCAGATGCGACGAAGGAAATACCACGTGGGGTCCCTGCGAATGGAGATAAAATATGGGACTTTCGCGATTCGCTTGTAGGTCCGAAGGCGACACCGGGGGATGCTCGGCGTCGGTGTGGTGGAGCGAAGTAACGAGAGACCTTACGCCGTCAGAGATAGTAGCACCAGAGCCGCGGGAGGGGGAGAACAGAAAGGCGTCTCCCTGGGCCATAGCATCACCTGATGACAACAGACTCGGATCCGGAGACTCGACAGACGATGCAGGTTCTGCGAGGTTATTGACCGCAGCCGCCGAGTTGACAGAATCAAATCCACCGTCAATGCCATTGGCCGTTGTCGCCGCTGTGCCAGTCTGAGACCCGGAGAGTGCACTGCCCACCTTGCTCTGATGTTTGCTCTTGGATGTGCTGTTCATCCGCTTGAACCACCTAGTTATCCACTTGATGTCGCTGCGATCGCATTAAGGACTCCGTCGCATGCCGAGACCACAAAGAAAACTACAGACGACTCACAGCCCTGTCTGGGTCGCCAGCAGTCTCCTCTGTTCGACGTTTGGACGTGGCTGCTTCTTATGCTGCTCTAAAAGGATCTGTAGCTGCCACTCTTCAGGTAGCTGTCGCGACTCAACGCGCTCATTACTCGGGGTTGACTGTCTCTGTCTAGAATGTGACGACATGGGCATCCTGGTGGTCAGAAGTCGCGGGACATTCGAAAGATGATCGAAGTTCAGTTATGTTCACGCTCACTCACGTGCCCATCCAGTTCAACTGCCGAGGGAAAAGAACATAGGGTGTCCGGCTCCTATGGTTACAACTACTGCAAGAAAAGAAGCGCTTCGTGTACAGATAAAGCATCTATCAGTGTCATCTACCACCTCCCTAAAAGCCTCCCAACAGCCCACGCAGATCCACCGACGCCGAGCAGGAATACCGAGAGCCATGAAACGGCATCCCATACAAGACGACGACCAAGTCTCCGGCGCTGAAGGCTACGCTCTTTGCGCTGTAGGAGTTCATCACCCTCGCCGTCTCCTGTACGCGTTACCGAAGTCGGTAATACGATGGACAAAGGGCTCTTGAAGTAATGTACAGTTATATGCAGAAAAGCTAAGAAAGCGTCAATTAAAGGAATTCTGTGCTGTGGAGGCGCGTCGAAAAGGGCTTACCAGGCAGAACATATGTGCTTAACAATGAAAGAACAAGGCAGAGATCAAATAAGACAACAATCGCATTTCTTGGCAATACTGAGAGTGTCGTGGCGACCACGTATATCATAATCTTAGATATTGACGAATTTGTGCGGCGAACCGTGCTCGGTAAGGAGAGAGGAGGGATAGTGATGAGCACCGCGGGGATAGTTAGTATAAGGTTAGCTGCATTTGATATGGCCACGAGTGGGATCACCCCTCGCTCCGAGGAGTTCTGCATTTCAGGTCGGCAAAACTTAGGACTCAAGCAGGACAGAGGTACTTACGGATCGGTTAGAATATGAGGCAAATATACATAAGGGGAAAACGAGTGCGACCGTGATCGCTATACTGGCAGCAATTAATGTTCTGAAGGAAAAGCGACGACGTCGCTTCGTAGCCGCAGGGGGCGTAGAACCTCGCAGAGATGCGTATAGGGAAATAGTCCATGATGACGAGAAGACAAACGCCGAGGTAGCTATCAGGTATGGTAAAAAAAAATGCATCGCTACGGAGATGCCAGGGGCGACTCAACTGATTCCTTGCCAAAGGACACCGGGCCTTTGCCAACGAAGATCCGTGGACATCGTTCCTTTTATGTGGGCATGGGATACCGCACCCAGCCAAGTCAAATAAGCCAAAAATGACATCCATGTTGCGTAGATGATGCGCTTTGCAGCAAGCGAACGTGCTGCATAGAGGGGAAGCAAGGCAAGGGCAAGAGTAGCAGTGACGACCACTCGGGAAAGTGCGCGTGGGGGGACGAGAGGAAGGAGCGCGTCCACAGCAACTATGACGGATGAGTTCTTCAGAGAAGCGTAAAAAGAGGGGAGATATGCGAACCACGAAGAGATAACGACGCCAGCAAAACCCGCTTGACAAACGTGCCCATTCTCACCATGATGCGGAGAACCAGCCTCGTACGCGTCTTGTCCGAGCCTCGTGCGAAAATATCCAAAATAACGTCTTCCGTGTCCATCTTTCTAAGATACCTGGCAAGCAGGTACCATAGTTGCCGCATGAATGCGGCAAACGCTGCGCATAGAAGTAACGTAGGAATAGATTGAGAGAGTGGGGTGTCACTGCTGAGTATGAATATCGGCCCGAGTTTGAGATATGGGACAAAGAAATAAAGCAGAACGAGCGTTGGAGAAAGGGGGGGAATGACTGAGGTGCTGAAACGCTCGGGCTGCGCATTGACCTCATCAGGCAGTCCATCATCACTAGAAAACTCCAGCTCCTCATTTGGGGAATCGACATCATTGACAAGGACCAACTCCGGAGAAGAATGTGTATTAATGAAGGGAGAGGATGGCCCAGCCACGGAACTGGTGGACGAACGCCTGCTCGAAGACATGGCGAAGCAGGTGACAATCAAGTGGAAGGAGGGAGGAGGGGCGATAGATACACCACACTACAATACGAAATGCAAAAAGTCGGTTGATTCCGTGACACATAACGATGATTATCTAATCATCTCAATTCGTTCTCAAGAAGCCGTGGGAAATATCAAGCAATTCTGGACTGGACTGGGAAAACCCGGGGAGATATAGCTGCGCATGCCTATCTTCTCGCATCAAAGAAGAATCATTCTCAGACCTCCCCATGACTGCCAGCATGCAGATTCGAGCCAGAAGGACGAGACGCATTCTTTTGGCGCTCAAAGTGGCGACGGCTGGCCTCATTACTGAAAAGAATGATGATGTGTTAGAAGTTCATCAAGTATGGTATCGAAGCGACGTCACGTTACTCACGGGGTATTGAAGATACTCTCTGGACCAAGATAGATGAGGAAATCATAGAGGAACGAGGCGGTCAACCCGCCACAGACCGAGCCCAGAAGAGGGGCCCAGATCCAGTACTGACTACGGAAGTTGAACACTAAGGTTTAAAGGGCAGATTAGAGACCGTGTCGGCGACTGAACAACTTAGAATGGCAGTACCTTGCCGTCCGTAACCGACCATTGCAGTCATGATACGCGGTCCCAAATCACGAGCAGGATTAATTGCAAATCCTAGGAGCCAATTGTAAAGAAGTGTGGATAATGATAAATGGCAACCTGCCTGTTTGCATCCCGAATGCAACGGCAATACCCAGGATGGCGATAAACACAACCAATGGGACCAGACCAGCTGGTGGTGGGCCATTTTTCTTGTCGGTGACCGCGAACACAACCATCAATAGAATAAAGGTGCCGATGAACTTGGTCCCGTTAGCTGAATCAATCGGATGACTTATTGTTTGCTGTTGGGCAACTCACCTCGTCAAAGAAGCAGTTTGCCGAAGGCATGTATTCAAGCTATAGGGTAGGTGAGAAAAATTACGCGGTGATTGCGCGAGACGAACCGCATAGGTGCCAAAGAGTCCGGCAGTGCTGAGGGTACGTTTGCCTTTCTGGCCCTCATAGATATCGATAGCGTGGAAGTAGTTTGCAAAGACGATCATGGCACCTGCCCAAGCGCCGAAGACTTGCCCGATGACATATCCGGGCACCTTTCGCCACGGGAAGCCCCTAAAGACAGCCATGCAGAGGGTCACCTACGTAAAATGTTTCAAAGCGAGGAACGGATATTACAAGGAGAGTAACATACCACAGGATTCACGTGGCCGCCAGAGACACCGCCGGCGACCCAGGCCCCAAGGGAAACACCTGTGCACACGTTGGTATCACATGGCAATAGAAGAAAAGAGTTGACGAACTGCAAGCCCATCCAAAGGCCAGGGAAAGATATTCTCCCTTCGGGGATGAGGCAACACCGGTGTTCGAGCTTAAGACAGCCTGGCAGTTACCAGCATTACCTATAAGGGTCAGAAGCATAGTGCCGAGCATTTCAGCGGCAGGTTCGCGTATGTTTTCGCTACGAGTAATATGAGCCTTGGCTGCCGTGACAATCGGTGTCTGACGCCAATTGAATAGCTGACCGAATCTTTGCCCAATTATTCGGGTAACGAGTGTAATAAACATCGTCTGCGTCGAAAGTTTCCTCAGACATATGTCCACCACCTCTTGGGAGGTCCTCGAACTTGGCAGAATCGGCGCTTGAGGTGTGTCGATGACCTGGGCTCTTGATGGCGGGCGCTGAAGACATACAAGGTATTTCAACTGAGGCAGTGGATGGTATGAATGGGGAGGAAGAAGTGCGGGGAACACCAAGAGGGCGATAAGAGGACAGCAGCCTTTTATTTAAAATCTATCGGTGGCATTTGGGCGCAAGTTGGAATGATGTCCTGTACCATGAGAAAGAATTAACGGACGTTGAAATATTCCTTGGAATCCTCCATTTCCAGCCGAGCACGTTGGGTTCATTCCATCATTTCGTAGCCGACCCTCTGGTCCATAAGTTACCGATAACTTGAGAGGCGCCTTTAAGTCGCGAATTTAACCTCGACCAAAGCACCAATGGGGCACCACGTCTCACCCTTTGTCGTCCGGTTCTGGGAGAAAACGAGGAGACCCCTGTTCGGTCGACAAATCGCTCCTAAACGCCACGGGTTCGTCAGGGTGCGCAATGGAGTCTATAAACGACAGAAGCCAGAGCATCCGAGGAGAGGAGGGTCGTAGATAGCCAATCTTTACCCATTGCATGGTAGCCCCCAGCACAGCGCAGCGGGAAGCGCCATGAATGACATGCACCATTTGGGGACTAGTAACCGTAAAGTGAAAATGTTGCCAGGAGCCAACGGTAAAGATCGGATTGAGGTGACAAGGACATAATGACTGTGGTTGGCCAATGGTCCCAGTCCAGCAGTAGAGTAACCGGAAGAGGTACTGTACCTCAGTCCTTTGACTGGCTGATCGCCACACGCTCGCCACACGACACGCTCGCCACCCGCGCCGCGCGTGACACTACAGCATTCTCGGCGTTTGCCATGTCGATGCCTTCCCCAGACGTAAACAGAAGCGCGCGTGTATCAGATCAAGATCAAGCCACTATTCACATGTTTGCTTCCTTTTAGTGGCGCAGAATAGCATCTTTTTGAATACGGTACTACTTCGCGAGTATTGTCCTGTCGTTATGGCGGACCCCGCGGATTTTGGACTTACCAAAAATTGTTTTTGCAAACCGAACAACTTGCATACGTTCGATGCAAGGTCAAAGGGCAAACTGAATGTCGGTCGCCGGCTGTTCTGGACCTTCTCATCCAACCTCGGACCTCCGTTATTGGTAACTTTTATCACACATTTATCTCAGTTTTAGATCTTAGTGATCATCACGTATTCAGGACAATGGGCGAGAGTTCAGAAGCAAAAGCTCGGCACACGTTTCAACGCTCATAAACAGAATATGGGCCAGGTGATGATGTACAGTATTCATCCGAGGTCCACATAAACCGCGAACGGACTAAGTGGACGTAATTTCGGACTTTACTCATTAATCTCAGCCCATAGGAGTAACGAGCTCGTCATAAATGGTGGTCACAGGTTACAAGTGCGCTTCACACATGATGCTGGGAACAGGATAATTGACGTCCGATGACACGCCAATTGATGGTCAGGATCGGCGTTTGTGCTGCGAAGTGATGATCTGCTTTTCGTACCAGCTCGAAATAGAAAAGACCCATGATACGATGGACTAGCTGAAGCACGCAACTATTAAGGTGGGACTCTAGCATGACGTTCGGTCTTCATTACACAGATCCGAAACATGTGAGCACATCTGATGGTGTATGTCATGGAATGACAGGTAATGGCACGGAAGTCATCAAACCTAGTAGACTGTCTGACAGCAGAACGAGCCTCGCCACGCATTACGTTCCAATTTCCGGAGGGCAGGCGGGTCAGTAGGGCTTCAATTATCACTCTCCCGAGAGCACCCGGAATGACAATGTGAGAAAGCAGCCCGTCAGGGGTCTGCCGCATTGTAATCCTGAGGGATGAGGTGCTTTCGGGTTCAGCCCGCAAACATAGAGGAACACAGTCAGGACTCCATGATGCCCAATTGGGATTTTGTCTGTGAAGTGATTAATCCATTTGGCAAGCGCTGCGCGATCTAGACGGACAAATTTCAGTTCACATACAACATTCTCAGTCAGCAGACTTCTCACCCTGCGGACAGAGACCTCTCCCCCTACGTCCCATCCGGTCCTTGCCACGGGCAGAATGCAGTTCAACAAGAGATTCTTCGCGATCTCATCAATCCCGAACAATGACCCCGTATACCTTCTCAAGCGGATAATATTAGTCATCAGTTTCTCTTGATGCACAAGTAGGCGATTCCTGGCCGGGATAGCTTCCGGATGGAAGGGGGGTTTGTCAATTGCAAGGAATGGATCTTGTAATGAACTGATATCATTCAAGGCATCTTGAAATATGCCCAAAACGGATTTTAAAAACATCTTGAATGGTTCGCATCAGATATTTTCGGCTGTGAGAGAACCACTGTCACCTGAAACTTTTGGTTGCTCCTTTCAACAGAGACTTCAACCTCCTCTACGAGGTCAACCAGCCGTCGAATATCCTTTCCAGAAAAGGGGTCTAGGGCACCTCCCTCTATAAGTTTAGATAAACGTGGGAGGACGGCGGTCGTTATCATCGCAGAGACTAAATCTCCGTCTGGTCCCAATTCAGTGATTCCCCTGTCATCTTGTGACTTTGATGGCCGGGAGTACTCGTACAAGCTGGAGTACCAATGAAAGCTGTCCAGCGTTCGCGAATCCTAGAATAAGGAAGAGCATTAATAGACATTAGACCGAAGATTGAGCAGGATTTACTTCGAATGGATTCCAGCCTAACATTTCAAGCCGTGTCCAGAACTCCCACGCCCCAACCAACGCCAACCCTCCCCAAGCTCCGAGGTAACTATCTTCAAATCGTTCGCGCCACGCGGCAAATTTCACGCCGATGCCCAGATTAGGGTCCTTGAACTCCTTGACTTTCACATCTGATAGGATCTGATCGCGATGACGAGACAATTGCTGAAGTGCGGCAAGATAGTCGGCTGCATCAGAGGGTGGTAGAGTAGCGTCTGTGGAGTAGCCTTCCTCGTCTTCACTTCGACGGCCATTCGTTAGTCGAGCGGTTCGCCGAGCGGCACGCGCAGCTTGTCGATCGCTTCGCGTAGATTCCGCATTTAAACGAGGGATGACGCGACCCATTTCATCCAGTTCTTCCGGTTCTGTATGCGGAAGTGTGGGGAGGGACCCTAAAAACATGGAGAGATCATCTCCATTCTCGGCTCGACGCCGATCATGAATCATGTCGCAACGTTCCTTCAATATGGAAATGAATTCGTCTTCAAGTTGTTCGACTCGAGGGAACTAGGTCGAAAATCAAACAGCGTGCAATGCTAGAGAAATCCAGGCTGTACCTTTTCGTCGAGAAAGGTGGCGACATTCTCCAACCATTCTCTAAAGTCGGCAAACCAGCTTCTCTTCTCTTCAGTCCTTGTAACGATGTCTCGTAACTCCGTCTCACGTTCGTCAAGCTGGACTAATTCCGCAGATAGCGTGGATACTGAGGTAGTGTTCTGCTTATGCGAAGCCGTCATAGAGGTCATAATATGAGAAATGCGCATGACCGAGGACTCCAAGCCAGGTATCTCCGTCGGAGGGGGAACTAATTCTGCATGAGAATGCACTTGCAAACCAGAAATCGTGGAGTTGCGTACTCGGAGTTGGTTTATAGATCGGCGTCGCAGCAGGGGCAGAAGAAGCGTCATCTGGCTTCAAACCACTTCGTTTTATTTGAGCCTGTTCCCACTCTTGTGTCTCCTCGTCAATCTCTTCTCTGATATGAATAAGCAACAAGTCAATGACGTGGATGAATGAGGGATACAAACGCATCGGCGATAAGTTCTTGCATCTCTTCACGGAGCTTAGTTGTCTCCGCCTTTTTGGCCTTTTTACCTAGGGCTATTCGAGTTTTGGCATTCGTATACTCGGAAAAATCTAGCAAAAATAAGTCTAATTAGAGGTGAAGATGGTCGATTGACAAACAAACCATCATCTCCTTCGCCGAGGTCATCGTCCTCACGCATGAGG
The DNA here is from genome assembly GCA_003316435.1 of Russula virescens. Classification (NCBI taxonomy): domain Eukaryota; kingdom Fungi; phylum Basidiomycota; class Agaricomycetes; order Russulales; family Russulaceae; genus Russula; species Russula virescens. The sequence continues at coordinate 80,640 of QFEY01005933.1, read as the reverse complement.
CGGCTCTCTGGGTGGGGCCCTTGATACCCGTCATCACGCGTGGCCAATGATAGGGAAATATATTCGTCAGCTCGAGAACTCGCGGGGCCAGTGGTGCGCATGCGCTCGCGCTTTTCTTTGGCAGCGAGGACGGCTGATTGAGAGGGTATGGCGGCGACTCCAGGATCTGTAAAGGGATAAAATATCGGCATACAGTATAACGAAGAACGAGTCTGCAGTTTATTACCAACGTTATCGAGAGTTTCCATTTCCAAATCCCCCGCTGTCGATTGCATGAGAGTGTCGTCATCGTGAGAACCACCTTCAGGAACGCGGGGACGAGATGAGGGCGTGCTTGCTTTCAACTCGTTCAGGTAGGCTTCGTCGTAGACAGGACCCTTAGTCGTATGGGGAGATATGCTGGCTTGGTCTAGGTTGGATGGAAGCAGCCTTATTCCATACAAGCGTTAAGCCCAAAATGCGGAAATGTAGTACCAGTAAACATACCCTTGAGATACTGGATGTTGTCGCAGGGTCAACTTCTGACTGAGGTTAGATTTCTTGATTTTGAAGACTTCTTCATTTCCCTCCTGCGGTCGATGGTTAAGAATGATAAAACTAGTATCGTGTTGATTCACCTCTTCCTCAACCCCGAAGCTCAGAGCAGTCTTAGGTTTGACGCGTTGCTTAGCTTTGTTCTTGATTTTAGAAGCGAGTGCGCTCGGAGACGGCTCGTCCGCTGTCGATTGGACTCGCTGTTCTTGTGGATCTTGTCGTGGTTCCTCTCTCGCTCTCTGGTTTGCCTTAGCTTTTGATCTTTTGAAGATGACGGGAGCGTCTGACATGGCTGGCTGGCTGTCCGGGCCACAGGGCCGCCGTCGCGTGTCCCCTAGAATTGATGACCGTGACCGACGCGTCTCTCAACACAACACACTCTCAGGCTCAACGTTCTGAACCAAGCAATCTGGCTTCGTTCTTCTCTAAGGTTCTCTTTGCTTGGGACACGTGAGAAGGACACCACACTTGTCCTCAAAGGCGGATTGATGGTAAACTATTGTGGAGTTACCAGGACCGGGACAGTGGGTCTAGTCGCACCTTCTTCCGGACCAAGGATTCTCACGGTACTTCAGAAACGTCCTCCATCTCATTGAGTTATGCCTCCTCGCCCTCGCCCTCGTCCGCGCCCTGCGAACCGCCCAGTCAATGATCAAGCTCCTCAAACTGCCTCCTCGTCTACGATGCAAGCGGCGCCACTCCCTAAGACAGACAGGGAAGTGGAGTTGGATAAAGGAGATGAACTTTTTCTTCGTAATCGGAACATGACCGCCAAGGATTGGAGGAATCTGGATAGACGGGCGAACGGCGAGTCTGGCCTTTTTAATCGTCCCGTACTCAGCAAGACTAATGCGTGTATTGTAGAACAGGTTGGCCACTCTTCCGACAAGAACTCGGATTCTGAAGAGCTCTCCGATGTCTCCTCCGGGACACCCAGAAAGCGACGGAAAGCAAGACAACGGGATGACAATGATCTCCCAGAATGGACACGGAGAGCTGATATCACGTAAGTCATCCACTCCACGTCACACACCAAGTTGGGTCTTCAGCAGAGGCCATCATCTCGGCTGATCTACGGACGTAACGTGGAGTTACATGGATGTCGAAAGCGACTTTCTCTGACCATCGGAATACTCGTTATTAGCTTACTAGCCTCCGATGACGACGATGAGGGTGACGCGGAAGTCGTCGATGTTTCCTTTAAAGGGCCGGACGACTCTCCTACCACTGCAGTGAAGGGCAACAAGCGGCCGCGCAGTCGATCAAGGTCGTTGACCCCACCACCTGAGCTGTCCATGCAACAAATTCTGAATGTTCGGAATGTTGTTCGGTGAGCTTTCCGCTCGGAAGATTTACCAGGCTAGTTCCCCTTACGAGATATCATACAGCTCGGCGTTGGGAAATTTACCACGCCCAGATTCTCCGTCGAATGAGCACGTCGATGACTCAATAGACTCTATCATGCTTGATGAGGATCTTGCGTCTATTGCGCGCGATGTGCGCGCTCAAGTCAATCGTGACGGCGATGTTGAGAGACGAGGCGGACCAGAGGTTGTCACGATCAAAGTACACTGGCTGCCCCACCCCCTAAATGTTAATGGCCATGCCGACGATTGGACCTTTGAAATGAAGAGGGTATTGGTGTTTCTACTATCTTCTATGCCGCATTTGTAACCTCCTCCCTATAGCATGACACTTTCCATACACTCTTCGAGGATATCGCCGATACAGCTGGCATTCTCACAGGGTCACTTATCTTGACTCACAATGGTTCACGCGTATTTGCCTCCGCAACACCGCACAGCTTGAAAATCTGGGCCGAAGCGCAAATGGGTACGTTCATTTCAAATGTGTGGATGTGTTGCTTATGCTATGGACGCCTTGCATCTAGATGCGTCCGACTTGGTGACTTTCGAATATCTTCGTGAGCACCGGCATGAGGGCCCTCCACCTATTGATGATGCAGTCGTCCAAACGTCCTCGCCGCCATATGGTTCAGAGGATGCCGAATCGGAATCAGATGCACAGTCAGATGCAGATGACGACGGCGACGATGACGTATTCAAGCTGGTCGTACGGTCGGCTGTTACAAAAGATGTTATTCTCAAGGTGCGACCGACGACGACTTGTGGCGCCATTGTTAAAGCATTCTTGAAACGCGCGGGTATCGCGGATGAGTACCCTGCGGGCACAAATCCCCGTGGGAAGGGGGAGCCACGACTTATGGTCGATGGCGAGCATATGAACCCTGAGACCCTGATATCCCAAGCGGACCTGGAAGATGGTGATCAAGTTGAGGTTGACGGTCTACAACCTTAGTAATCGAACCTGTCCAGTCCAGTTGATGTCTACTCGGTTTTTGATACGTATCCCAATGACAGTGTTCTCGAAGCTTCTCGTGTGGTCTAGACTCCGCCGTGCAGTCCTCGCGTGGCCAGTCGAGATGTATAGAATTAGACAGTAAGGTAAGGAAGACGACAGCACGATCAACGGAGATGGTCAATGGCCAAATAATGAACACCTAAAGTGCAACAAGAGAACATAGGTATGAATGTCACCGCCAGCGGCCCTCCGCATTTCGAACTAGTATTCGCGCATTATTTACGAAGGCCCGGATGAGTTCATCAAAGGCAGAACGCTCGGGTTCTGGGCAACTTTCATCGCCGCGTTTCAGAGCGGCGGCAGTAAGCAATCGTGAATCAGTAAACTCTAGCTCCAATTCATGAAGGAGCTCCGGCTGCAGGGGGGTTGAGGAAATGTAAGCTTTAGCAAAGCTACTTCACCTACCTGAGATCCCGCCGCGCTGTATGAGGTGACCTGTGTTAGGTCGACGACGAATTCTTCATGGGAATAGCTTATGCGGTCCTTTCGACGCGAGTGGCTCGGCGAACCCAAGGGATGATGCACTGTAAGGAGCGATGAGATTGTTTCTCACAGGTGGCACAGCAGAAATAGTGATATGCACCTGGAGCTTCAATATTGACACTAATACGCCAGTCCGCAGCTCGTTTGGGGCTGTAGATATCCAAGTTACCCAAGCGCACTTTCCTCACGGTCGCAACGACGTCCCCTGTTTTGTCATTACGCGTGACGCGAATCTTGTCTCTATTCTCGGACGGGTAAAAGGTGTCGATGAGATGTGTATGAGTGTACCCGATGGGTGACGAGTGGTGTCCTGGCTTGTCCGATGCCTCTTTGAGCCTATTAAGAAGGATGTTAAAATGTTGGTGCTGGGCCTGGAAGACGGGCGTGAACCATGTCGCTGAAGAGTAGATAGGCGGTAGCAGCTCACTTGGGACATGTTTGACTCGAATTGACAGTCGACAGTTTTTGGGGCAAGAACTGGAACAGGTGGTTAATTTTCTGCACATACCGAACAACAATGATCATACTTGTCTCGACTAAAACTGGCAATTGGAGCCTGTTTCCTGTCGTCTTGTCCCTCAGCACACCGATCTTCGCCTCAACCTCAATCTCGCCCTGAAGCTCTGCTGGACGTGTCGTAATCAAGTGATGAACGAAGTCCGCAACTTCGCGGATGAACTCATCGAGAGGCTCTACCCCGAGTATGGAGAGGGAAAGTGGTGGCAGGACAGATGATGATGCAGCGTTCCGGCCGTTCGTTCTAGCGCGATCTGGGGGCGGAGGAGTGCGGCGGGGGCGTTTTGGAGGGCGGTGACCGTGACCGTAATCTGCGTCTGACTCCGAGCCAGAGACATACTGAGGATCTCTGGCATCCATGGACAATGAAGATGTTGGTGAGGCCGTGAGAGCGTAACTGAGCGCAGGGGCGCGTGAGGAGAACGGAGCACTGGAAATTCCTGGTCATAACAAAGACAACTCGCCCCGGCCCGGCCCGCCTTGGTACCTTGCCCGCCCACTGATGCCAGCGGTTTTGGATCCCCAAATGGACATCGACGGTGACGACGACTCGACCTTCAGTGAAGATTCAGAGTTTGGAGAGGGCTCTTCGTATAGTATGCCCGCATTCTTTCTCTTTTTCCGCACCCAACTTGATTCAATGCAGGCGGAAGCGACTCATCTGAGGGGGAGAAAGAAAGTCATAATGAGCGCCTGGAACTGCCCGGTGCTGAACTTCGGATCGAGGGAGATTTCAAGTGTGTAGCGTCCACCTTTCGAACCTGTAATTGTTTCTGACACGATTACTCTATTCCAGCCGCTTGGTCCAGAATATCAGGCTAGCTGATGAATCGTCTAATGTAGGTGTCTTAGGTAAAGAGTGGGACCTCAACATCGAGGAACAGGAGGTAGAGTTTCGAGATGACCTAAGAGCTGCCTCTGGGATTGGTAAACGACGGAGAAAGGTGTGGTATTGCCTTGTCTATTCTCAGGACGATCGATTCTACAGATTCCTGCTATAGCATCATCGTCGGCGTGCAGGAGTGGTACTTTCTCAGCAAGTCAAAGCCCTTATTGGAGAGGGAAACCAAGCATATATCGACGGAAAGATACAGGAGAGTATACAAATCATGCAAGAAGTTATCCGAATAGAGCCCCGAGCTATGTCAGCTTGGTCTGTGCTCGCCAACTGCCATCATGATCTCGGACAGCCTCAGAAAGCATTACAACTACGTATCATGGGCGCACATCTTCACCACGATGCAGAGGAGTGGGAGCGTCTAGCTAAGGAATCGAGGTGGGCAAAGGCACCTACTGAGTAACAACTTAGGTATATGACAAATGCAGGGAGATGGGCTTCAATCGACAAGCGTTGTATTGCTATGGAAAGGTCCACAGTCTAGATCCGTCAAATCTTAATGCGCTGTGGGACCGTGCAGCGCTGGCTAAGGAGATTGGTGACAACCGAACTGTAGGCATTTTTGTTGCTTTGTATCTCCCAGTTCTGAGCCCAACAAGGCAAGATCTTCACTGCTGTCGTTGTTGAAACGAGTCCCGCATGATCTTGCCGTTCTCGAAGAACTTCGACCTATTCTCATCGAACTCTCCGATCTTACATTGTGCGCCGAACTTTTCGAAGCTGCTTTCGCGCATTACTCGGCGACATTCCCTGGGGGTCATGGGATCAATCCCGAAACCGGACAAGAAATTCCTGGCGGTGGATACGGTCTCATGGAGGTCCTTGTCCTCGCCGACTTGTATAACACCATGGGAGATTACGACAAGGCGATCCGTATCATACGAAACGGATGTCGATGGCTCCAAGGACGCGGGGCGCAGAAGTTGTGGGATTCATGTGAAGACGATAGAGAATACGATGAGACAGATTGGAGGCCGGGAAACGGGCGTGAGCGCGAGCTAGCCCCGGGAAAATATCCATTGGATGTGAATGCGCGGCATCGTCTGGCTGTTGCTCGGATAAAGATGGGCGACATTGAGGAGGGTGCGGTATGTAATCTTGTCGTTTAAATGAGACTCCGTATGCTAATACAAGACAGGCACATGCTAATATTGTTCTGGGCCAAGACATTGTCGACTATGCGCCTTTGTTCGTGGAGATCGCGGACGCATACTTCGATCGCGAGATGTACGCCGAAGCTCGGCCCATATACGAAATGCTTGGCCAGGATGCTGGGGTATGCTGCTCATCACACCATCATAGATTGGTTGTTCATGTCACCTGAAGACAAGTAGTTTGCACGTTCTCCTCCAGGTCGCGACATGCTACCACATGCTCGGAAAACTTCAGGATGCTGCTGAGGTCTATGAAACAAGTACGTCCCATTGATCTACATGTAACTCGGATGTAACGCATCATGTCTCTAGTACTCTCCTTGGATTCATCTTTAAACGATGTCAAGATGCGGTTAGCAGGAATCTATGAAGTGCTACATGAGCCGCGCAAAGCACTGGACCTAGTATACCAGGGTACGCCTTGGACAAAAGGGTTTCCATTGAGCGGCACATGTCTGATGCATTCTAGTGATTGATTCGCGGAAAAGACGGCCTAAAGATACTGTTGCCAGTGCGAACGCCGCAGATGCGCCGAGTTCATCACTCTTCGAAGAATCAACTGCCAAAAGGAAGAGCAAGGTGTCGAAAGCGGGCAGATTGACCCTGCCACAACTCCATGAACTGGAACGAAAAAAGGAATTGGAAGTAAAACGTGGTTTCAAGCTTCTGTTTGAATTATGGCCTAGGATGCTTCTGCCACGAGGCACCGACGGTCAGGAGCTTGCGGAGAGAGAGTGGCTTCTCGAAGCTGAAAAGCTCGTCGATATGTTCAGAGAAACCAGGAACTTATTCCGAACATCTAGAGTGAGCTTTCTAAGACACCTCTATGATTCTCAATGTCCGAACAGAATGCGCCACTGATCTGTAGAATAACCCCTTCCGGGGCATGCTACCAAAGAGAGCGAAGCAATCAGCAAAATCTGCTGAAGAAAACGAAGAAGAAATGGCATCTCGACTCCACTTGGACATTGGTAGATGCCAACTCTGACACATGTTCCGACGTGCACAACTGATTCGAACCGACAGAGCGTGTGAGGCTCTCCCATGACCGCGCCAACGAAAATAGCAAGGCGAGGGCCGTGGACAACTTCCGCAGCATCACCTTCGACAAGTGGCTTCGGTTATTTATGCAAGTGAGGAAATTCTAAATGTACCTACGGCGCAGAGACTTGACAAAGCCGTAGTACGCATTCCTTCTCACGAAGAGGGGCGATTATGAGCTTGCGGACGAAGTTCTCAATCATGTCCTTATCTCGAATGCATACATGGACCGTCAAAGTCAGGATACCATTCGTCTTGCGTTGATCGGTGCGTGCCAAATATATCACCAAATCTAAAAACCCCCGACACGAACCGACGTAGCCTGTGCTATCCATGCTCAACGATATCCCACCGTCGTCGAGCATTGTCGCAAATTTATCGTCATCCATCAATTCAACAATGAGCCCTTGCGCATGCTATGTGCCTTCCTTGCAAGCGGTTACCGATCCACGGATGCATTTATCGCCTCTACGTTGCAGAAGCACCTGTTCCGCGAAATGAGACTATATGACACGACCGTGCACAACAAAGATGCCTTGAAGTGGAATGCCGTTCCTCGTCGGTGGGGAATGAACAAAGGTGGCGAGGCCGACGAGGGAGTGGACGATGAGCCTAACCCGGAAGGCGTTGAAGGGGACGAGAAGCACCCGGCGCCACAGCTACCAACGAAAGACAACCCCGCGATTTTCGCCCTGTATGGTCACATCTGTTTGGCAGGGAAGAGCTATCAGAGTGCGATCTGTGCGTGTCTGTCGCCGTCGTCCTAGTTACGGGGTTGACCTGCAAACCTTCAGTTTACCTTCTCCACGCCTATGACTATTGCCCAAATGACCCGATGATTTGCCTCGGACTCGCGATTTCTTCGATGGGTCGCGCAATGCAGCGCCAATCCGACAATAGACACCATCTCATAGCGCAGGTAAAACACCCAGCTTGAGCGGCGTATTTCCGGGTCCCGTCATCTGACATCCGAGCCATCCTACAGGCAATGGCGTTCCTTACGCAATACCGGTCACTTCGCCAGGCGGACGAGACAGAATCGGACGAAGTTGAGTATAACTTTGGTCGTGCGTTTCAGCAACTCGGTAAGGGGCGGATTAACCCACATGTCACTAGTCATACTTACTGTCAGCGTAGGTCTTCATAGTCTTGCGGTCAAGCATTATGAGCGTGTACTTGATATAGCGGAGAGAAAAACAAGATTAAATCCAGACGTATGTCCTACTCTACATAAATACGATCAGTAGACAATAACTTGAAATCCCGCAGGATGTTGGACTAGTTCGGGAGGCCGCTTATAACTTATCCATCATTTATGTTACTACTGGCGCAAATGGTTTAGCGGAAGATCTGTACCGTCGTTGGCTTACTTTGTAACCCTTATGAAGCCATTTTATTATTACCCTACGAAAAAATCCCTGGCAATGAAGGCAATGTCATGGCAAAACAGTACTAGTGGTCATTCCATGATCATGCCCGTGATCGACCAATGTGCCAAGCAAGAAGGGCAAGAACATCCCCAACACGTGAAGCGAAATTCGCGTTTTTGTGCCGACCTCTTCGGACGACGAGCGATCATGGGAGACCGGCTGTAGCACAGTCGCTACGTAGAGGAAACTTCCGGCCTGACATTAAATACGTTAGACATACCAGCTACAACAGCTTGACGAGAGACTCACAGATATGAGCAGGGCAATGCCAACGTCGTCCACCTGCCTTGATCCGAAAATTGAGAAGGATGCGTAGGAGGCGATGGCCCCGAATGGGGTCGATGCGCTAAATAGCAACAAATGCTTTTTGCACTCTGCTCGAGTGAGAGAGGTCGACATTAGAGACACGGTGTATGCAAGCGAGGTAGGTGCTGCAATGAGCAACTGAGTGAATGAGGAGAGCTGCGAGATGTGGTAAAACATACCTTTGTGAACCGCAAGGGCGAGGAAAACCACTAAGGATAAGCCATAGGAAGGTGACGAGCCATCACTCGATAGCACTGACATCCCAAGGGCAAGACCATCGACCAAGCCGTGAATTACCAAGCCTATGGTGATTGGATACGCAGACAGTGGTCCGTTGCCATCTCCATTGCTCTTTGCCACGGTGGTGTTGGCGCTGGCACGGCGGGGAGGGGGAGGCGAGGGCGCACCGTCCTCATCGTCCTCGAGTCCGGCGAGCTCAACGTCAAAGATGTCACCGCGCGGGGCGACGTCGGCATGGTGCACTGGACGGGGCGTGTGATGATGCTGATGAACGTGAGATGAGCTTAGCTGTTCCGCCACGAGCATGAACGTGAAGCCGAATAGGAGCGGCAAGGCGATCGAGGCCCCGTCCAGCGCGTTGGAGGGTGACTTGCTGCGCGCAAGAACTTCGATTCCTCTAGAGGTGCTATGTCAGGGTTACTGTACGATTGGATTGATAGAACACGGTGCTGGCGTTGCAGTGGGCAGGACAAACTCACAGACGTACTCGGGTATGATTACGCCCAGCGCTGCACCGAGCAGAAGGCCTGTCCCTAGGGCGGAAAGTGTGGACATGTGCGCCCCTTGAATTTGAATGGCACGGACACGCGAGGTGTGTTCTGTCGGTCAGGGACCGTTGGCGAAGCCTCGCCAATGGTTACTCACCTGAGAACGTGAAGGATAGCGGGAGGATGCCAATGCCAAACGATGTTAGACCGAGCAAACTCGAGAACGTGAGAAGGACAAGTGGCGTGAACATGGTGTTACAGGACAAGAAACGTGTAATGACCGTGCGTCGAATGTCGCGCTGGTGACACTGACACTTTGGTAACTAGGACCTCCTTTACATTTACAGTACACTTGATACAATTTATCTCTCTGCTCGTATGCATCACGGTATGGGGTACTGGTGCTATAGGCCGAGCCATATGCTCTTTCATCGATGCGCCCTTTCTGGTCAAACTCGTGACACTCAAGCAGCACGCTTGATCATATCGTCATTGAGAGGGTCTCCAATTCCTGAAAAAAAAAAATCACGGTAAGGACACAGAACGCCATCGAACGATGCGATCGCACTTTTCTTCAAGTGCTCAAAGAGCGCGACGTCCAGGAGGTCATCTTTGGCCTTTCCGAGATCTCTCCGATCGGACGGTCCTCCCTTCCTCTGGCCACCCTCCTCCCTGCGACGCGCTTTGGAGTCGCGATTGCTGGTCGTCTTCGAGGAGCCACCGGGTAGGCGGCGTTTCGCGACGCTTTTGGCGAAGGCGAGTGGGTTGGCTAGGAAGCCTGGTCGGTCTGACCTCTCGTGGGCAGACGACGCGGTGTATTCCTGATTCATGGGAACATCATCCGTGAGTGACTCTGTTGAGGAAGAAGCGGGAGATGCTGGTTCGAGGGGTGAGTTCATGACTGATCGTTGGATGCAGTACTAGTATGATACGAATACAGCGGCGGAAGGGGTAACGCGTCTTTGCGAGCCGGGCCGCTGCGGTCGGAGTATACGCGTGTGCGCGAAGCCGTTGCGCGTTACTTTACGTGTTGTAACTTGAGTATCCGCGTTCATTAAAGCCCTTTCCTCAGCTTCTCCTCCGTCTGAAAACTATCTTGGGAGACTCCTACCGTGACATTTTAAAAATCATGTCTGTTGTACCGAAAACTAGGTTACCCATGCGCATCATTGCGCTTCCTCTCACTAGCTCCGTGCGCGGACCAGGGCATACGAAAGAACCGTCGCAGTTGGTGTATTATCACTTTCAAATGCCGCCCAAGACCGGGACCAGGCGAAACGGATGGGTCGAGTGGGCGACAGGCAAAGCTACCAGTATGTGGGCGCAGTTTGGCAAGTCACCCAAGGATTCATGGCAGGTGCGCGTGTCCGTGGTATCCGATTATCGCCTCGAAGACTGAATGGTTCGGTTGGGGGTGTATTCGCAAAATAGTTCAAGGTATTTACGTACGGGGAGAGACTCGTGGATCGCGTCGACTTCGAGGAATTGGCCCTCAAGGGCGTGGATCCATCGATGGGTCCCAAAATATCGCAGCCAAGAAGCCCGAGCGAGGAGCAGAAGAAAAGCGCGCATGTATGTATCAGTGCTGGGCGTCCGGATTATAACAGCTGAGCAGCTCACCCGAACTAGATTCCGCTTGTACATCCTGGAATCGTCGGGACCTCCCCATTGGCACATCTGGACGCAATCCTTACGAGACGCACACCGCGGCATCGCAAGGGGTTCTACACGTGGATGCTATTGGCACCGTTGACAACGCCATTTATGATAATCCGTACGTCGCAGCCCCGCACTCGTCCCGCACTCTTCCATGCTACCCTACCCATAGCCGTGATACCCAACTTGCCGTTCTTCTTTTGTGTTTGGCGATCATGGTCACATTATAGAGGTGCCCTCATTTTCATTATCTCTTGACATCTTGTCCTTCTTACGCCATGCCCTTTGTTTTTCTTTCAGCGTACAAAGCATCCGATTATCTTCGGTCGCTTTTGCAGCGGGGTGCGATTGTTCCACATCTCGATGCGAATTTAGATGGCATCTATGCCAGGCATGCGCCCTCGGGCGCGGACACGAATCATGATACAACAGATTCCGTTTCCGAAGGCGGAAAGGACAAAGGGAGGAAAACCGAAGAGAAGAAGGTGCTCCTCGGGCGCGATGCGGTTCCTCACATACTGGAGTTATACGGCCTTCCCGAGTCCGCATCGTCGGACATTAATCGTGCTTTAGAACAAGCCAGCGCTCGTCTTGAAAAAGGGATCTACACATAACAACAGCAAACTTGTACAGAATATTTATACAAAACACTCGGGTCTGCGAGTTATACGTGGCATTGCCGTCCTCGATCGTAATAGCAACCTTTGGCTCTGCACGTCCATTCACTAGCATCCAATTCCTGCAGAATTGTCTGAACCATTAGCAAGCGTCGTGGGCAATTCTTTTCCGACACCCTCCCAGATCAGGCAAAGATGGTATATGCTACTGCGCAGAATCCAGGCCATCACTGGAAATACAATGTAGTGTGTTGAGTAACATCGTAGACAACATGCTTGCAGCCAGCTCAGCAAAACGAAGTTTAGGTCGTATGGGGTCGTACATAGAGCGTTTGCAAGGCTCGGGCTCGCCGTCAGTGCAATATGTTAGAAATACGAGCAGTGCTGTGGATGAGTCGGCGAGCGTCTAATTGAACTCTGTTTTGGTCGCGTGCGTGTGGCAGGACACTCGAACAACTCTCCTACCCGTCGGGCAACGATGCGCCATGTCCATCCGCGCATTCACTTCCATCGCTTCTAGCTCGAAAGCTCAGAATTGGCTCTCCGTCGTGCGTAACCCCCTTTAGCACCGCTGCTCTTAGGACTGCCGTCCAAAACGTAGCATCTGAGTGAGTGCCTGACGTACCTAAACCCAGGTCACCTATCCAGTTCTCTTCCTTTCCCTCCACATCCTCAATAACTTCTTCCCGAGCGCCAATGCCCTACCATTCTCTCCGCTCGAGCTCGCCACGATCGAGGCCCTGAAACTGGGGTTCAATCTCCTCGCGCGGTATCGCTCCGGAGAGCGTCCATCCCGCCAAACGCAGACGCGAACCGTGCTATGGGACGCGTCGCGAGATTTCGAGGTGCAGCCGCTGCAGGGCATGAACGGCGGCGGTCAATACGACGAAGAACAGGAACAGGCTGCCGCCGTTTCTGCCGAGGAGGGTGTCGTCGGTCAACAAGAGGATGTTGTTGACGCGGCGGACGCGGCGCCAGCGCTCGAGATGCGCTCGAAGCTCGCGGTCGCCTTCGCCTCGGTCGTATGGGCGAGCACCACATACGTCGTGCGTCTTTCTTACCGCGAAATTCGACTACAGAGAGTGAATGGAAGCCGTATCATCCCCTTACAGTTCTCCTCTGCCATATTTTTCTTCGATGCGGCGGCTGTGCACTCCGCCTGCGCAATTTCGACAATCCTCGTATTGTACGCCTCTTACGCGTTTATGGGACGAGGCGTCACCGTGACGATCTCTCAGAGTGTAGCCCTTCAGGTCCGTCGTCATACTTTCCCTCGTTTTTCTTGGCTATTTCTCAACAGGCTGTGTTAGCTTCTCGGTATTTTACTGGCTAAAATCTCGTTATCGTATCCCTCCCAATCTCATCACGCTCCATCGCTTATCTTGCTCGCCGTCGCTTTCACCAGTGCCTGTAACGTCTTCCTCATCCATAACGTGTGGTCTGTTCTCCCTTTGCTCGCATTGGCAACTGACGGTGAAGGTAGATTTATCGCTCTCAACCAACGCCTCTACAAAATAGACTTGACACCGTCTTGTTTTCATCTGGACTTGTCCTCTATGTTCTCATCTGTGCATCTCAAGTAATCTTCATACCCCCTCTTCCTGTGATACTTAGACCAGATCTGTCCCTGCGCCGTATATCTATGCTCATCATAAGAGCGCGACTCGATTGGACTACCCTTTCCGTAATCCGCGGTAAGACCTATTGACATTATCCCTCCGAGGTTCTGATTTGTATTTGCTGGCAAGATCACGACGCAATTCTCGAAAGAGTTTTGTATTCTCTCAGCCTCGCCCTCCTCTTCTTAATAGTCTCACTGCATGTTAAGTTATTATCTTTCACCCTCCTAGTGGGCTCAGTTGTCGCTCTGTGGTCCTCCATCTCATACGCGTCGAGAGAGCTCTATAAAAGCCATCAGTTGTATGTCACTACAGTACGTAAATTAACGCATCCGGATTTTGCCTCCACGTTGCCTCTGATTGACGTCGCAGGAGAACGATTATTCTGTTCCGACACGCCGCCGCCGATTTATCGCTTCGGCCATCTTCATTCTCCTCGGTCTCGGCTCTATCTTGGGTGTCATCGAGACGACTCACTCCCGCTCGGAAAGATCTCTCGCTTCTCTGCTACCTCTTCCGGGTCGACCTGCTTGCCGACGCAGACCGCTGCATGTTTCGCCTCTGCATTCTTCCGACAGTCGGGAGTACAGGCACTTCGATGACGTCCTCCTCATCGTCTTCTTTAGCCATCCACGCTACGATACCAACCTAGACTCATATCGCAAAGTATATTCCGAATTCTTTCCGAATGTACGTCTTTTACGGGAATGCTAGGACCCCGAAGAGTTTCACGAATCATGTGTCCCTCCCTCACTTTGTAGATTGTATTCGTTGGCCCTGCTAGCCGTGAAGATGCTGGCTTCGATCACTCTTACGATGTCCTCGTAGACAGCTATCAAGCCGCGGAAGATCTTCGTGACCTGGAGGACTACAAGATGAGCGGCCGAATGGCACATCATATGCTCTATACCGCGTTGCAAGAGCACCCATGCTACGACGGCTATCTTTGGGCGCCCTTCGACACCCTGCTTAACGTGCCTCGCCTTCAGCTGTTTGATCAAAACAAATTTTGGTATCACTCGCCGTTTGGTCGCTACGTACCCAACCGAGCGCTTGATCCGTCGGCTATCCGAAACGCAAGCTTCCATGCACCCCCGGCGAACATCTCGCCTGATCCTGCAAACATGACCACGCCTTGGAAGGGCTGGGGTCAAGACTGGTGGTACGTAAACCACCCATGCGCCCGTGCGCGCTTTCGCCCCGTCTGGCTCACCGCGTGTTTTTGATACGAAACAGGTGGGGGTAAGTAGGCATCCGCCCCTCCTTTGTTTCACTCACACGCACTCTTGGCACCGCGAAATGCTCATTACACTTTTTTTTTGTCTTATGTCTTTTGGCTTTGGCGAACCCCCCCGCAGGTCGCCTCATGTCGGATTGCCCGTTTGCATGAGGGCGTTTAATCAGGTCCCCGAGGCGCAGCGCGATCGCCTCGCCTCACTGACGGGAGAACGCGATCGCCTCATAGGTGGTTCCGCCGATACGATGTACATCCCCGGACGGCACCGCGAGGCATTCATGTCCGTCCTGGCGTTATTCCTCCAAACCAACTGCTTCCTCGAGATCGCTGCCCCCACCGCGCTACACTTGGTGCTACCACCGAACGAGGAAATCCTCTACGTAGACCATGTAAGTAAAAAAACAAAAACAAAAAAACGGGCCCAAAAGCCCCACTTTCATCTTCCTATTTTGAGAAGGGGGGAAGTTGGGGTGGGCCAACGGTTTTTTGGGGTGTGTACGTGTACATTTGACGTGGCTGACACGTTTGTTTCTTCCCTTTTTTTTGACAGTACTGGATATGGCAGCCACCTTTCGACACGGCGTTTGTACGCGGGCAGTGGGCACAAGGCCGAGAGGTCGATACATTCCACTCATTCCACTGGGGCGAGCCGAGTGAGTCAGGGGATGGATGGTCGCCGCGACCAGAGCGCGTTGAGGACGTACGGCATTTACTTGAGGACTCAGCAGTTCGACAAGGCATCACATTTCCCAAATCGACACACTGAGACCACACATTGGCCGCATTTTCTCCATTAATAGAAGAAACGTCATTCCTACACTAGTTAGCACTTGCCATAGTAGAATGTGCTCTTATGCCGGACAACTTTTGTAAACCTTCCCTGCATTAATCAGTCTAGATTTGGCATTTCAGTTGCCTATTCAGGTTTTAGGGGATAAACGAATGCTCATAGTGATCGATTGGGGTGCCGCTGAGTTCTCGTGAGACGCCCATCCGATTTATTATCGAAAGCCGTTCAGGAAGGGCAGTCAGGAATCACCCGCCGCAACCGCAGCTGGGTACAAATACATGTCACGAGGGTAAAATACTAGCAGTAACGCTACAAGAAAAGGAGGGACGCGTGAATCGCATGTATCAGCGATGTTCAGTGATAAAAGTATGATTACTGCTACGTTAAGAAGGAAGGGAGTAAGTCAAACGACTATTACATCTGGAGAGCAGCATAGCCCACGGGGCAAGGAATTGAGAACAAGACATAATGGCTATCAAGAGTTCAAGTGGTGCAACTGGTACCTAGTTCGTACACAATATCCCAGGGCGATCAATATCGCACTGGTACAGCGAGCAAAGAACCGACGATGGCCAAACTTAGGACCAGCGCAACAGAAGCACTGCGCACAACAATCTCCCATTGCGCTCGGGAGACGACCGGACTGAGTACTCTGGTAAGAGGGCCGAACGCAGGAACGTGACGCATGCGGTGGTGCTGGTTATCGATTGCGTACGGTGCAACGTGAGGCTGGGTAACCTGGCTTTTGTACATCTGATTCGCTGGAGCGGCCGGAGTGAGACCGATGACAGAATTGCGGTTACATTTGTATTGCGCACGGCCGATAAATGAAGATGGTGACATCAGCTCCGCGCGTCGAGGGGTGTGTGTATCAGCGTTGGGAATGGCGGGAACTAAGGAGGTGGGCGGTGGCCGCGATGGTTGCTTGTGCTCTGGCTGCTTTTCCTCATGGAAAGGGTTCAAAGGAAGAGCAACGGATGATGCTGCGGCGGGGACTGCCACGCAAATGCACGGCACATCTTCACCATCACGCACTGGAAGGGAATCGAAGTCAAACATGCCACCTCGACCTTCTTCGGCAGCTTTTCCCATTGGGCGCTCGTAGAGGTCATCATCATCATATGCGATGAAGCCAGCCGTGGCATTGTTATAACATGCTCGGTGAATGCGACACTCTTCGGTATGCACAGTAGCCGTTCCAAAGCGATATGAAGGGTTGGGTACGGCAAAGCCATCTGCAATGAATGGGTGGGCATCCGGGCCAGTACGTGTGGCAGGACCTTCGGGGGCTGGATCCGGATCAAAGTACGCAGGAGAAACAGTAATCTCGGGTTCGACGCCATTGTTAATGGCGACATTGTAGGAGGATGCTGAAGATGAGTACTGCGAGGCCGAGTCATAGGGCGTTGAGGCGATGGAATTGGCTATTGAATCACGTCCCCTCGGTGAACGAGCGACGGGAGGAGGACGCTCCGGAATGGCGATGGTCAGAGGGGGGACAGAAGAAGGTTTAGCGGGGACAGGTGTAGGACGAGAACGCCCGAAGGCGTAGGAAGGCAGGAAAGAAGAGGAAGAATGTGAATCAGATTCATACATGGGAACCGGAGATGAAATCTGTGGGCGGGCAGAAGACGCATCGAGGGGCTTGGGTGCAGAGATGCGTGGACGAGAAAGTTCAAACTTTCGTAACTGGCGTAGGTCTCCGAAGACGTAGACCATCATGCAAACCTGGTGGGTTGGATTAGCATCTGTATGGTTCTTAAGAGATGGATGGATAAGAGTCTGACCCCGTTCAAGCTCGCAATTAGGATGGTGAGACCGAGCCATAATCCCGGGAGGGCGAGTAGACGAAGCCATCTCGAGTGGCCATCCGCAAAGTTAACAGCTGTTGGTGGAACAAACCCCGCGAGCGAGATGACAGTACCGCCGATCATGCCACAGAGTGCACGATTGGTGCCAACGTTGTAGTATGAGGCGAGGACAAAACGATCGAGGCTCTCCTTGAGCATGTTGTGGACTTGCCAGGCAACATCAGAGAAGACCACAGGATCTGGGTGCGGAGAAACGAAGTGACCGGTATGGAATGGGGATAGGACTTCGGACGGAATGTTGAGCTCAAAGTCTGCCCCCGGGGTGAAGAACGTTTGCTTGGCGCGGAGATAAAAGAGAGTGAGGCCAGTAGAGTGCTGGATCTGGTTAGAGAATCGATATTGTTCTTTAGACTTCAAGTCGTCTTTGACAGGACGAGTCTGCGCGATCCATTGATCATAACGCGATGTATATTCCTTTAGCCAAAGGATGAAATAACTGTAAAGGCATAAGTATGAGCCAACCTGGGAGGGTAGCGAAAGACGGACAGATTCTCGGGACAACCCTCAACAAACAAAAGCCACTCCTCAAAGTCCTTGAGTCCTAGGAGGCATAAGAAGACCAATCAATCGTGAAGAGCGGAGACAACTACCAAGTGGCGGAAGATGTTTCCTATTGAGCACATCATCTAACTTGACCTTGAACATTGGGGTGACTACATGGGCGGCTTTAGATTCGATCGCGGCGACTGACAAGCATTCAATGGAAGCCTACCTTTACAGGACCGGACCTTGCCGACGGCAGGAGGCGGATTACAGAGACGATACTGTAGACATGGGCATGAGGAGCAGGTAGTGGATGACGGAGACCTCGAGTACTGACGGGTAAGCTGAGAAGGGCATTTATTGTGAGACGGATTGTCCTTGGTTGCCTATCTCGTGATGAAGACACACGTGGCGAATTACGCTGTGCCATGTTAAGAGAGAACCCGGAGGGGGAAGGGAAAGGAAGAGGGTGGAGGGAGAAGGAGGAGGGAGCGGATGAAAGGAGGGGGAGGGGGGAGGGGGACGCGTGGTATCAGAGGTGTCGTCCGAGGGTTTTAGAGGGACGGAGAAAGCAGGCAGGTGCGATCTGCATACGGTTGAGCGCCATTGGACTTTGTCTTCTCGTTTTCAGCTTGTCATCTTCTTGGCTGATGGCACTCCCCGGCTCAATATTCCCCTTAATATGGCTCCGATTTTTTCGCTGTCGGCAGAAATGGAGATGCATGTTTGGCTCCTTAAAAGGGTTATCCTAGCCGGATTCGCATTTCCGATAAGAAGTCTTGGGTGTGAGAACTTGAGAAGTCGAGGTTTTGCGAAACGATTCCCACACAATGTCCAACGTCACATTTCTTCCATTAAGCTTTTTTACTCCGCCTTTACACCTACACGTGATCGTCTCACCTGACCGTTTCTTTCGCCTCAGCTCCGTACGCCGTTGAGCCAGAACCTCGCACTCTGAATTGTTTTTCATTCACAAATCATCTCAATCGCGGCCGTCGATTTTCCCACTCCATGAGTCTCAAAGACTAAATTATCGTATAGACCCCGATAGCCAATCGGCAATTGGAAGGCGGAGATTACGGAAGTCTAATATTGCGCCACCGAAGCACAAGTCCTATTTCTAACACCGTTGCGTACGGTAGCGTACCCACCTGCCACCGGCATGTCAAAGGATGACAATAAGAGTCTGCATCTTATCGGTTCTACACTCTGGCTGTAATACATCAACGAGAAGCGGGGGTGTAGTAACAAGTTTTCCCAGAACTCGCTACCAATATTCCGCGAAAGGACATACGCAATCAAGCGTTTGAGTAAGATACCATCAGATGTACGGATGGGTGTTTTAAGCATCAAATGAAAGCTCCGACCGGCCCTTCGAGACACCGAGACACATCTTAGCATCGAGGATCAGTTCCAGACGTTAACCTCTCAAAGCTATTAGCGTTTAGCTGCCTGCGTCAAATGGTTAGCAACATTTTGTTGTGTAAGCCGAAGATGTGGCCACCCCGCACACGTCAAGAAATTAACTGCCTAAGCCGGCCGATTGTGTCGCGAAAGTGTAGACAGCTGACGTTTCGGTTTAGAGATACGGTAACTCGAAATGGGCCTGAATGCAAGCGAGAAGCATTCAAAGGCAAGGTCCCCGATATATTGCGGCAACACCGTTCTATCATTTCAGTTTTCTGTGATATGCCGTTTGTATTGTACGATAATCCCCGAAGCGGTTAGATGCCGCCGGACGGCCAGAAGGTTGCTGCAATTAATCTCTGCTGCAGGAAAAGGTAATCGAGTGCACCTTCAATCCTGGGGATCCCTACGGCTCGCAAGAATCAAATCAGCTTAAAGCATAGCCATGATACGTGGCGCGTGCTACCACGTTCCTCGGAGAAGCCCCCACCAAGCCATGGACACATCGACTGCGCAGAGGCGAGTGACGATACCACTGCAATACCCACCATGCACTTTCTGATATAATTCTCCGTTCGATGCGGGTGACCCTTGAGAATGTGCTTCGCTGAACGGTGTTTCCCTGCTAAGACAACCCAGCGACGTATCAAAGAACCTAACGTTTCTATGCTACTGTAGCCTCTTTCGATGGCATCCCCCCCCCCCGGCAACTGTCCACGACAAGTGAATATATCCACACGGGAACAACAAAAAGTTCTCGTCAAAGCAATGTGTTCATCAAATCGTGGCAAATTTGCTGACAGGAAGGCCTGCCGTCACACTTGCCCACGCTGTGTCATACCGGAATAATAAACGCCTTGATCCCTGCAACAAGTCCTCCCTGAAGAGTCCACAGTAAGGTCATGGCGTGGAGGCTTGAGGCCTGAACACACTCAATGGACACAAAGAGATTGGATGCGTCTCCCTCAACACAACCAACCGCTTCCACATCGAGAAGGCGCACAATCACGTGAGGCGGTCGGGCGTCGGATTTCGGCTGTCTTTTAACAAGCGTACTTTGCTCTGTTCTGCCGCTATTCTATCTCTCTACCTCTTCGATATGGCTTCCGGCACGCAGAGACCTCAGGGTGCTTCCAATACCCTATCACCTCCTGGTATCGCTCTGGACACGATCAATATAAACGGCGAGAACGTGGGCGTAATCCAAATTCCCAAGTTTGACATGATGGCGTGTTTCGAGAAGATCCGGAGGCTGGCCTCCGAAGAGAAGACGTATCACCGCATCTCGACACCGGGGGGAACGCCTGTCAACACCCTTCCAAGCGAACTGCTCTCGTACATTTTCACTCTCGGTTCAGAGGCAGAGGACGACGGCGACCACGATGACGATGATGATGATGACATTGATGAGGAGGAAGATGAGCCGACGTCGATTATCCCTCCCCCACGCAAACGTGGACCGCGCCTCCCGTTCAAAGTGCTCGTCTCTCACGTCTGCCAACGCTGGCGCACGGTTGCCATCGAGACCTCGACGCTCTGGACCTACCTCAATTTCATCGAGGGCCCGCCCTTTGACAAATCGCGAACGTGGCTCGAGCGATCAAAGGGGTGCGCCCTCGACATTGAGCTCGATTGTACCGTCGACGAAGACGCGCCGGGCGATTCCGATGAATCCGACGACCTACCCGACGCGTCTTCGAACGACAACGACGAGCTCGTCGCGCCAGAGGACCGCGTCGCGATGCCGGGTGGGCCCTCTCCTATCAAACCAAAGGCATGCAAACCATACGACAGAATTCCCCCCGCCGACCTCCCCGTCGTGCGAGACCTTATCCTCCCGCACGCGTCCCGATGGCGCATCTTCGAGCTCACGGTAAACGAGTATCAAATCATGTACGGCATCCTGTCCACCCTCTCCTCCGTGCCCGAGGCGCCCCAGCTCGAAGTCTTCCGGCTCTATCACTACGACGACAACGAGGACTTCGACCACTTTAGCCCCCCGCAACTCAAGCAGCCGCTCTTCGTCCCCTTCTGCGGCCGCGCGCCCAATCTGCAGCAGATCACGCTGTGGGGCGTCCACGTTGACTGGGAGGCATGCGCCTTTCTGCAGGGTCTGGACGACCTCGAACTCGCGTACCACGCGAAAGACGTGCGACCGCCGTACCAAGTCTTTGCCCGCATCTTGCAGCGATCACCCGATCTACACATCCTCACCCTCTGCGCGTCTGGTCCTGCTGGCAACCCCGAGGACTGGCCTACGGACGTGATCGAGCTGCCGTCCGTGAAGCACCTCGTCCTCGCGTTCGTTGAGCCGTCCTATGCATCCGCGCTCATGAAACGCCTCGTGTTCCCGGGCTTGTTGACCCTCGCCCTGGACTTTGATGCCTCCGATTACTCCTCTTTCCTCGTACAACTCTCCAAGCCTGCCCCCAACCAGCGCCATTCCCTCTGCCACAGCCTTATCGATCTCAAGATCTCAGGCATGCAATGCACCCCAACGGCCTTGGAGAAATTCTACGCCGCGCTCCCGAACCTCACCTCGCTCAACCTCAACTGCTATCACCTCCCTCGACTCTTCTTCGAGTTCCTCAAGCCAGGGCGCAGTGACACCGACGCTTCTGATGGATGCCTCCTCCCAAAGCTCGAAACCCTCTCGACTTCTGGCATCAGCGGTGGTGATATGCGCGACTTGTTGATGAACCGCGCCGCACTGCCCATCAAGCACGTGCTCATGAACGCAGAGTCGGACGTTGATTTGGGGGAGGATGCATGGATCCGCAAGAACGTTGAGACGTTTGAATATTTCGATGGTTCTGATGATGAGGATGATGATGATGCTATCATCACCGAACTTGACGAACAGGAGATGGGGAATGTGGCCTTAACCGCAGAAGGTGATGGAGTACCGGGGGAGTGGGTCGATGAAGATGACCCAATGGCATAGAAATTGACTGCTATCCTTCGTTCCTTTATTTCATGGCATGAAACCTCAGGATTTAACTACACACATCAAAATGATCATCATTTACAGAGTATAAATCACCAATGGTCCCAGCATGTTAATAGTCACTAATACAAATCTAATGTAACACCATATATATCTTCACATCTTCACTCCAGTGGCGTCTCATCGATCGGTACAACGCGTGAAGACCAGACGCGTGCAGGAGATCTCTCTCTGTGGGTGTAGGGGTGGGGGTGCGCCGGTCAAGGTGTTCTCGGGGTGGTGATCGTGTCCTTGTAATGAAGTTCGGTCAAACCAAGGACCATCTCTGGTAGATCGTCCTCATCATAATCCAGGTCAAGACTCCTCTCCTTCCCTTTCGTTCCCGAAAAAGCCATCCCGTCCGGATGTGGCCGGCGTGGGTCAGGCATTGCGATGAGCACCGTGACCTGCAGGCGATCATACGTGGAAGACGGCAGCGCATTCTGTGTTTGGGTGTCGCCGGGAGGGTTCTCTGACCGTGTGGGCTGTGACGTCGGAGGGAGAGGGGAGGCTAATGGCGATGATGCTCTTTGTCTCCGTGAAAATGGGCTGTGCAACCAAGGGCGTCGGTTGGGGGAACGCGGTGTGTCCGATGTGTGTGTAGGAAGTGGGAGCGGTGTGACCGTAGTTGCGGCCGCCGCTGCCCGCGTCTCACTTCCATTACCTGGATCACCGTCCGGAGCGGCATCCGACCTCGATCCCGTGTGCTTGCTCAGCGTACTGGTGGCCAGTAGAGACACAGGCTAGGTAAAAAGAAAGGAAAAATATCAGTGCCAAGTCAATTATTAATAGACTACAGTAGTATTAGCATCATTAGCTTGGCAGCGCACCGCCACCGCCCGCACACGTGGGAAAGAATGGATTCGCTCAAGTGATAAGCACGAGAGACGAGGATGACGGTAGGGACGGGTGAGTTAGGATTAGAGATGGTAGTGTGGTATTCGGCGCAAGGGAGGAACAAAAAAGGAAGGAGGACAACGTACGACGATAGTGTCCCATCCGGCGTCTGATGAAGGAGTCACCCGAGCCTCCCACAACTTTGGTTTTTCGCCAATGGTACGACGACTCCTCACACGGCCTGTATGATTAGGTGCAATGACTCCGGCAAGTATGGCTTCCTCGATGCGCCGTCTGAACCGCCTCCGCAACACGAAAGAGCGGAGGATGATCGCCGACGAAACGAATAACAATAAGAATAACGTCGCTAGGAAAGTGAACCTATATTATCGTCCGGAAAACATCCCCCCCAAAAGGGAGCCAAAGGCAAAAATCGGATCGTGTACGGTCCAGGGGTCGAGTGAAAGGGAAAAGAAGGGGGAGGGGATGGAATAGAATGGAATGGGAGGAAGGCAAATACGAGTGGTGAGCATGAATGTTGTTCCGGAAATGGTCGCCAAAGCCTTACAGGTAGAGTGATGAGGAAGGACCTCCACCGTTACCACCGGTTTGGGTTGAGCTGGGCGCGGGTGTAGATGGGGAGCCATCGGGTAGTGGAGATACAGAGGGACTTGTCGGGGTAGACATGGATGTGGTCGAAGACGAGTGGGCGCAGCAACGGGAGCGGCAATAGTGGCCGTGTCCTCAAACAGACAAGTTCAGGTACTCGGGCCATAGGGGCACCGCCGTTCCAGATAACGGCTCGGCACAGTGCGCTGACTCAGCGATAACCCCACCCGGCGTGTGTAAAATTCCGTATATTTGTCAGACTGTCTCCCTGCCTACACATGGTATGTGCAAAAATGTCTAGCTCGATTTTTTTTACCTCTCTTGTTTCACACCCCCGGCAGTAAGTATACAGAGAACATAGTTCAGTACGTATTATCCGTCTCCGTGTGGATCGCCTGCTGCTGCGACGGCTGTCGTCCGATGAATTAAAGAAAATGTCGGCCAAGGCATACAAAGCGAATTATCGTGCTGCGGTCACTAGGATTATGAATGGGACGGGACAAGGAAAGGGGTATATGCTTGGCTGCAATTATGACGTGTGAGGCGGCTGAATCTGAGGGTAACGCAGAGAAACAAAGTCGTGGAGTTGGGGGAATCAAAAAAAAATTACCATTCCGTTGAAAAATCGTCCTGTTCGTACATAGTCTGATACACATTCAAGTGCAAGACGGCCAGTTTCGACAAGCGCTCACTGAGCTGACGAATTTCTGGTGCCAAAGGTTCCATTCCTGTCGCAAGTTTTCGCGGTGTCGGCTGGGATGATCCAAAAAGCGGAGGTGCGTTCGGGTTAATGCTGCCCCGGATCAGCACAGTCTGCACAACAATTTCAAGTACAGCGTCGCGTAACCGATCACGCATCAACGTGCTCAGTGGCGACTCCACCTTGAATTGGTTCTCCGACCAGCTCTCCGCAACCTTGAGAAGATGGGGCTCCGGCGCCCGAAGACAGGGGTTAGATGAAGACGAGGCGAGCGGTCGACGACGAGCCTCGGATGCTCGTGATGCGATCTGCAAGACAACAGACTCCATCCCAGACTTCCACTTCTCCGCTTCCCGCGCTTCAGCCTGAGACGACTGTGGGTCGGATGAAGGCCGGATGCGAAGAAAGCAGCGCCCGATATTTCGGGGGGCCAGCTCCAAGATCTCCTTCTTTACGAGTTGCATGTCGACGTCCTCTGGGCTGACTTCCCTCCTCGGGACTGAGGAATCCTGATAGGAAGAGACGAGCAACTGCCGGTGCAACATAAGGAGAAGGTAGACCGACGTCACGTCGGCTGCATCTTTCGTCAACTGGATGAGCCGAGAGTGGTCTAGAAATAGCGTTTCCGGGTAGTCTGGAAGCTGAGTTATGATATTGGGGATGAGTTGGTGAGAGGGCGACGTAGTCGTAACGATGGGGGAGGTCAAAGGAACTGGGGAGGGAGGATTGAAGATCAAGTCGACCAAACCTTCGATAACGGAAAGGATGACCCGCGATCGCTTCCCCAGCGTCTTGAAGGCGAGAGGTCGATCTGGGAGATTGAGTTTGTACTCAGCATCAGCTAGTCTCCGATGGGCGGACTCAAGCCACTGCTCCGTAATCTTGAGGGGAGGTTGACCGCAGGTTGGACGTTCCTTGAAAGTCCGCAGCTCAAAGCCAGGTGACGTGTGGATGATAAGCGGCCTACACGTTTGCATTTGGTGGTTCGCGATATCCTGCTTGACACGTGAGAAACATGAGGTGATAAAAGGGCAACACATGCTCGTACGAGTTTCATGAGCTCAAGTAGCTCGAAGCACTCTCGGATAGCGCGAACGGCTTCGGCTTTGCCACCTCCACCACCGGGCGCACAAGTCGCCGCGAGCTGTACCATAGCATCTACTGCCGGATCTCGCATAGGCGCACAGTGGGACTTTAAGATTTGACCTATCACCTCGAACGCACCGGACGGGTCGAACAGGCCGTGCCTCATCTCTTGCTCAATCAAGTCGACGTCCAGAACGGCGCGTAGAGCTTGTGCTTGCTCTTGTTGCTGTTTCTGGCGCTGTTGGATGCTAATGCGTCCACTTTGGGGAGACGTTGAAACCAATGCCGTCTGAGGACTGATGATAGATAGAAGGACAAGTAACAGCTCATGAAGCAAGGGGCGGATGCGACTTGGCATTCGGAGAGTCAATCGCCGGCGAAGTGGCAGACAAGCAATGATTGGATCTGCCGGCGGCGTTGGTAAGCGCCTGCAAACGCAAACACAGCCGCTCGGTTTGCCATGGGTGTCAAAGGTGACGCAAGTGCAACCCGTTTCCAATTCGGATAAGACGGCCCTCCAGTAAGTATCAGCCTGTTCCCGCTTCCGTCTACTAGCGGCAGCACGGAATTGAAGGCCGGAGTCAAAGAGAAAGTCATGACCTAATAGGCGCTACAAGATTAGCAGTTTTTGAATTCCGGAAAAGCAATGAAACGCACGAAGTTGGGGGTTACGCAATATGGCTTCGAGATCCAACTCCTTCAAGGTATCCTTATTGATGGGGGGATTACGAACCGGAATGTGAGGCGAGCACGGATCAATGGGGATGACGATGCGTGACGGCAGTGTCGGGGTGCCCGCCGGGGAAGTAGGTGACACTGGACATAATTCGGCCAGAGTGGGAGCATCTTTGTTGAGTTCAGGAGGCCAAAATGCGGCGAGCCTCGTTTCACCGGAAGGGTAGGTGATCCACCGCCAGTCGCCCTTGAGAGACTCGAACGCGGGAACATCATGTGCGCGCTTCGAGTCAAGTTTTTTACGCGATTTGGGAGATGGGGGCGGAGTAGAGTCGTCTATGCGGGGGCGCTTAGTCCGGGAGGGACTATCCGCTTTGAGAGGTGAGGTCGGGGAGGATGTGGCAGATGCGGGTGAAGGGGACAGCGGGGAGTTGTTCGCCGAGTGTGGATCATGCAATGGCCAACTGAGAGAGGCAGAATTTGTTTGGACCGAGAGAGGCGCCGGTAATTTGGAGGGACTGGAGGAGAGATCGTGAATGGAAGAGGGAGGCTGGGGGCAAACGATGTCTGTGGAATCGAGCGAGTCATCTGAATCTGCCTTACGCTTGCGGGGAAGGGAATGGAGGGGGATAGACTCGTGAGCGATGTCGTCCATGGAAGGGGGGGAAGGGACGGAGGGAGAGGCGAGCAGTCGGTAGAGCAAAGGGGGGGAGGGGAGGTGGGGGTATATAACGCGAGGTGAAACACATGGCTCCCGCCCGGCACAAGGGAAATAAATAAATAAAATAAGAATATAAAAATATTATTATTCAGGCCTCTCGCTCGCTCGCTGAACGTAAATCCCGTCCACGCTTGAGCCTTGAGCCTGCCACTTTGCGGCACGGCCGCCTCACGCTTTCGCCTTGCCCACCCGTGCCCGTCTTCCCCTGCGACCCGGTGTTTTCTATTCGCTCCCTTCCCTTCCCCATGCCCCTTTTCCTATATATGATCGCACCTTACCGATAACCGGATAACCTGCTTGTACTTATCTTTTCCAATTAACTCCCCTAGGCCTCTCCCCGGCACCCGAAACATGAACATGAGGCAGACCAGGAAGCGCAAGGCCGCAATCACCCTTTTCGGACGAGCAACACGAGGCTTTCCTGCCGTCTCGATTAACTCAACCAAAGATTCAGATCCTTTCCAATCCTCCCCTGTGTCCACATCTTCTCGCTCTCCTGTCATTTGATACAATTGATTATCTACAATGGCCACCACCACGAGTCACGAGTCGAAGTGTAAATCCTCCTCTCTCTTCATTTGGGCTTTGGCCATTGGGCCCATCCTTCCTTGTTGCGTCGTGATGTGTCCTTATTATTCACCCCTCGTGTCCGCTGTTTTTGCGTCCTCTTTGTTTTCCCTCTTCCCGTCGGACAATGATCCTGGCCACATCCGTTTTCATAGGCCAAACCGTGGGTCCTCTCTTGTCTTTGTACGAGTCAGCGTTCCCTTTTCACTCCAAGGTGCATTGTTGCCTCGCTTTCCTCCCGTGCCCGTGCCAGCCATCGTTCTCGCGATGTGATCAAGGTTATGGTGCCACCGCAGCCACCCGGGAGAACTATTACTTGCCTGCTTGGCACCAACACCCACGAACCGCTGATCACTCCAGCAATCGTACCTGCATGCAAACCTCCGGTGGTTTCCCCCCCGTGGTCATCTTTACCCTTCCGGTGAGGCATCCACGTCCATATCTAGATTGGTTCGGCGCTTACTCGACGTACTTCTGAATGTCCCAGTTCTGTCGCCGTTCGGTACAAAAGGGGATCGTACTATGTAGACGAGGTGCGTGGGAGAATATTGCCGCCGCAACTTGCTCCTTGCGCCTGCCCGCACAAGTCGGTAACTTGTGGCGTGTTCTGTTCTTGCCACCCGTCGTGTTATTCCAGACCCTTCCTTCCCGATGGATATCGTCTGGCCTCCATCTGGCCATATCATATCCGTCTAGCCTTCTGTCCGTACACATACTTCTGACTTTGGAAAGTCTTGCCTCGTTTTTTTTGAACCTTCTTCGGTTCTCCCATGGGCGCCTCCCTTATCTCGGTCTAGTGGGAATTTTTGCAGCTCAAAATATACATTCCGGTTTCTTGTTTCAATTTGTTTGAGAGTTGACATCGGTTGAAATCTCACGCACACAAACACGACATCGTAAGGTCCCATCGTTGGGGGACACCTTCCCATGTGTGATGACGTCACTACAACACTCAATTTTTTTCGCTTTTCAACGTCAACACATGTTCCGGACTTTCGCTTGAGTCTAGTTCACTGAAAAACGCGTGGCATCATTCAGACGCTCCCCTCCTGCGACCGAGACCCAGAAAGCGTGTTTCTTTCAATCGGCTAAGTAGACAATCTTTCAAATAACCTCCGCGAAGCGGCAGGCATCCTCATGTTAGAGTCTCGAACCATGGGTGCCTAAGGGTTGTTGGGTGTTCCTGGAGTAGATGGTTCCAAGTTTCGAGGAAGCAGTGCAATTACAGATTTATTCATCATACTTCACGCGAACGCGAGTGGAACGTGAGAATGTGAATGCCGGCCATCCAAACAATCACGAATAAAAACATGCACACTTCGCACCTATCATGCGTCATCCACTAGCTTATCTCCAGGTTTGCTGCCCTCTCGTGCCTCACGCTCGACACCTGAAGGAGGTTTGCGGGTTGCCTTGCGCCCATAGAATTCTTCAATGATCTTCGGGCTGATACGGTTGAGCTGCTCCTTAGGGAATATTCGGAGGAGGCTCCAAGCAAGATCCAAAGAGTCAAATATCGTCCGTGACTCGTATGCACCTGAGTTGTATGGTCAGCCTCACGACACTCTGCCGTCCCCACAAGCCTCTTTACCTTGTCCGACAAACTGACGCTCGAACTTGTCGAGGAATTCAAGCGCGAGTTTGTCCTCCGCTGAAAGCGCCTCCTCACCAACGACAGCCTTCATTGAGGCGGCGTCTCGAGCGATGGCGTACTTGGCATACTATTAAGGCGCAAAATATGTGAAGGGTTCCACGCCAAAGCATCACCTGGCACTCACCAGCTGGTTGGAGACGTCCGCATGATCCTTACGTGTTAACTCCTCACCGATCGCACTTTTCATGAGACGTGATAACGAGGGCAGGACGTTGATGGGTGGATAAATCTGCCTGTTGTACAGTTGCCTATCGACAAAGATTTGGCCTTCGGTGATGTAGCCTGTTAGGTCAGGGATGGGATGCGTGATATCTTCGCAATGTCAGGGAACGTCCGCTCAGGACGGGGAATTTGTTGAAGGGCACATTACCGTCGTTGGGCATGGTGAGGATCGGAATTTGTGTAATTGAGCCATTCCTCCCCTGCACGCGTCCTGCACGCTCATATATTGTAGACAAGTCCGTGTACATGTAACCCGGGTATCCACGGCGACCTGGAACCTCTTCGCGAGCAGCGGAGACCTGACAAACCAAAGCATAAGGTTCGAACAGAACAGGCACATATGAAAGCCATGCACCTCACGCAATGCATCTGCATATGATGACATGTCTGTCAAAATGACCAGCACATGTTTCTCGAGTTGATAAGCATAATATTCGGCGGTGGCGAGCGCCAGACGTGGTGTGATGATTCGTTCAATGGTAGGATCGTTTGCCAGGTTCAAGAAGAGAGTAACGCGATCCAAGCTCCCGTTCTCTTCAAAGTCCTGCTTGAAGAAGCGTGCGGTTTCCATGTTCACACCCATAGCGGCGAATACAACAGAGAAATTGTCCTCGTGGCCGTCGAGAACGTCCTTGGATGGCCCTTTCACAAGGCCAGCCTGTCGGACAATTTGGGCGGCAATCTAAACGCCAACCATACTTGTCAGAGCGGGCATGAGGTGAAATGTGACAAGAGACAAATGACCTCATTATGGGGTAGACCAGCAGCGGAGAAGATCGGTATTTTCTGCCCCCGGGCGATCGAGTTCATAACATCAATAGTCGAGATACCCGTTTGGATCATCTCCTCAGGATATATGCGGGAGTATGGATTGATGGGCGACCCTTCATGGTAAGTCATCAACAAAAGTCCACGTATATGGCAATGGTGTAGACACGTACCGTTGATATCCAGATAATCCTCCGCAAAAACCTTAGGTCCCTGGTCAATGGGATTCCCTGAACCATTGAATATTCGCCCAAGCATATCTTCAGCGACAGGAAGCTTCATGCTACTGCCAGTGAACTCGACGTGTGTTGCCTTTACGTCCACACCCGTCGTGCCCTCGAATACCTGGACAATGGCCTTCTTTCCTTGGACTTCAAGGACTTGGCCGCCACGCTTGGAGCCATCCGGAAGTGTGAGCTGAACGATCTCATTGTATGATGGAAACTATCAGGGGTGATGATGGGAATCTGCTTATGTCTCAAACATGGAAAGCGCACTTTGACATTATCCAGCACAACTAGAGGGCTATCATATGGTGAGCATAAGTATGCGTGCATATATCTACCCTTACCCATTGATAGCTGAGACTGTCCGATAGTCTGTATTGCAAACGAGTTGAAATGTCTGTAGATGTTGTCGATAGTTCGATACTGACCTATGTGAGGTTTCACACGGAATTTCCCAGTTGCAGCAGCAGCATTAATCGTGAAGGTACTTGCTGTTTCGTTCACTGTCATCGTTGTCAACGGTTGAAAGAGAATCGCCAAGAGAAACGATCACTTCGGATGAATTGCACAGTCGGCCTTGGCCTCACATCCACTAATTTGGTGCACCACACGTGACTCGAAAACTGCGGTACTGTACTGCAAAAGCTACATATTACTCTCCTGCACACTATATGGCCCACATTCCTCATACTTTTCCTTCCGCGAGTTTCTCAACCAGAATAATCGCCTTTTCTTGGATGTCTGACTGATTAGAGAACCTGTAGACATTGCTAGAGTCAGATTTTCGACTGCATAGGGACACTGATCAACTAACCACTCTGTCTCTAGTAACAATTCCTCCACCTCCTCTGTGTCCTTCCCTATATCTCTGCTCTGAAGGAAGAGGTAGAGGTATCGAGCTGTTTCCGCTCGAACCTGGGGTGGGTGAGTCCGCACATCGGAAAATACAATAGCAAGCATCTGACCGTGGGATATTGGTGGGTAAGGAAATCTACCAGTCGGGGAATACAGGAATCTGAAATTTGAGGGAGAGCCAAGAGATTAACCACGCTAAAGATGGTGTCCGTTGGGACGATCAGTCATACAAGGTCCAATGCACCGAACGCACATCCTCATACACTCTTGGGTCCTATGGACGCTCTTGAGTCTCGATACCCCTCTTGACACCATCGAAAGCAATGCGTGCGCACTTTATGAACCGTTAGAACAATTCCAGCAGAGCAGGACAGCACTTCTCACCTTTTGATTCCGTCTTCACTGTTACAGAGTCTCTCCAATGCGTCCGCTTCGAGCAAAGCATTGAGCGCTTGCAGTACTGGTATCACGTTGGTGTTCGAACTCAAATTAGATTTGGCTCCTGCAATCAGATCGGCGACGAGGGCTTGGAGGGTATAACCTGTCCGGTCGTCTCCATTCACCGGAAGTTTCCTCGCGTACGTAACAAGGCTATTGCGAACGTGACGTTGCTGACAAAAGAACATCATCAGCCATCCGGATATACGCTCCGGCCAGTGTATGCGCGACTATTCACTGTGCTATCAGTCTTACTCCCTATACTAATCAGTAGGCCAGCGAGAACAGCTGGCCGATATTCTGGGACTTCTAGAAAATTCATAGCTTTGGGATATATCCATGAGCTGCTCTGCCAACTGTGTGAGCGAGCTGCATCGTCTTCAGAAATTTCGCTGTGAAGAAATAAGAACCATGACATGACGGGAAAGAGACCAAAAGTTTCGTTACCTCAGAAGCAACTCTCTGAATAGGTTTTCTCCATGGAATTTCCATGGGTTCGAGTCATTTGTGATCGGCAGCGGGCACTTGAGAAGGTTTAGAATACTATCTCCCGCGTGTTGTCTCACGTTGTCTAAGCGCCCAACCCCTTGCTTGAGAATTCCTGCGATTGCCTTCTGGTACAAGTTTGCTGGGATGTACTCGGTGTACGTATTCTCCGATTTTGCGAGCGTCAATAGGGTCACGGACACGGCGGTCAATCCTCGGATCGAGGCAATACGAACCCACGAGCCAACGTCACCACGCTCATCGGTAGTGTAATCCTCTAATCCGGAGATCAACGCATCATACATCCGGATGACATGGTCTACAGATAACCCTTAAAAGGTGTATCAGAAACGTACGATCTTAGAGTTCATATACAGCATTACATACTGTGTGATGGATGGGGAGTATTAGCGAGCAATATTTGCTGAATCGAGATCATACAGTTCCTGCGCGCTTCTACATCCGGCATACGCAACTCCGACTAGTGGAAATGGTCAGGGTCAGTGAAAGAGATCCAAGACCTCTCGGTCATCTTACCAAGGGCATGACAGATGCAACAAGGCAATCAATCGCTTCCGGGAGTGCGTGTGAATGGCTCTGATAATCCATCAGCCCCAAAAGACATGCAAGACCTTGTTGCATCGTAGGCGAACCCGACCTGAAGTCCCTGATGAATGTGCAGTCGTGAAATAAGTCGCAAGTCGAATGCCAACGACTCGGAGTAAGAACTATCAACGTATCTTTGGACGACGGCTGAACAATCTACGAGTTTGCTTACTTCTGCCAACGCAGATGCAGCAGCCTCCTGAACGGTAGATTTACGATGCTTTAATCCTTGATCGAGGATAGTTCGCCAATGAGGCACCGAAGACTGTCCTTCCAACAAGATTTCCTTGAGGGTTATGCTGCTTGCGATCAATTGGCAAGCAGCGGCAGTCACGAGTTCATTCCGAGGGGATCGAATCACATCGGCTGGTACACCAGCCAAAAACGAGAATACCTAAACCTCGTTCAGTGTGACAACGTGGAGGGACTATAGCATACCTCCTGTCTGAGACTCTCAAGCTCAGGTGAACCCGAGAATGCATTCGACAATTGAGCGAGAGCTAAGAGGCCTCCGTGTATGTCGCTAGTATCGGACATTGCGAGAAGCGGGCGCTATCATTGGGAGATCAAAATATGTACGCCTTCTTCACCAAGGAGAAACCGTACCACGCGACTTGCACATTGAGGTCCCAGTCGAGAAAGGTCTAGCTCGCACAACTTTCTTACAGACTGAGCGCCGAGTTGTCTCATACTGGGGTCCCAGTGTCGAAGAGTAATGGTCACCAGATGATTGATCAAGAAAGACCGATACTCTTCATGTCTTCAAGCCCGGCATAAGCCCTTCGTTTAGGATTTCTAATCACTACTTACTCTGCAACCTGGGGAGCAGCAACCAAGAAAGCATTCCTCCGTACCCCTACAGCAAAGAAATCAATCTTTCCCAAAACATCAATACCATGAGGAAAGACGCCCTATACAATGCTAAGAATTGACTATGAAGTGGGGTTCAGTTCACAAACCGTTCGCCCCACGTATTCCTGAAAAGCGGCGCTGGCGGCGCGACGGATATGGACCTCCCTATCGTAAGCGGAGACAGAAACTAAATTCTTTGAAAGTTTCTCCGAGAGCAGTACGATGGTGTTGGCCTCATAAGCTCTTGGCAGGGACCACAGCGCATACGCAGCCGCGTCGCGCACGTTGGAACCGATGGAGTGTGCCCCCTTGCGGATGTCGAAATACAAAGCCTCCAGAAGGTGTCAGAAAAGTTTCTGCTTCGGAGGCCGACGAGACAATTACTTTGATTATCCAGTCGATGACAACCGCCAAACAATCATACGCAACTAGGCCCCTCCTAAGTAGTTCAGCACAAGAAAGGCAGGTTCCATGCCAGGTACTCTCTGCTATTGCCGGCATGTCGTAAAAGCTAGCAACGGCGATAGAGTGGATGGAGAATAGGCCGATTACAGTATCGACGACTTGACGAGTGAACTCCGCTGGAAGACGTTCCGAGATCCGCGCAACGGCCTTGGCGGCGGACCATCGCACACCGGTATCCTTCGGCGCATAAATATTAACAACCTTTCGAGTCTTACTTCTAGAACCTACTCTGTCTTGCAGACCTTTAAATAATTCTTCCAGGACGGTCTCAATTTCCTCTGGGACATCGTCACCACCTCCGTCCTGACTAGAATGTTCAGATTCATCCGTTACGTATAGAACACGACCTTTCAAGCTTCATCAGTATGGAATGTCAACGCTGCGGCGCAAACCAGATATGCTGACCTTTCCTCAAGGAAACTCGCGGCGTGGCGGGCAGTAGCCGAAGAGCGGCGCGGGACAAAAGCTTAATTCGTAATTTGCGAATTGAAGCATTACTGCAAAGCGCAGAATCGGGATCTAGCGATCTCGCAGCTTCGAAAAAATCAGGGATAAATTGCGAAAGAACATCTGATGGACTGTTCTTGACGAGTTCGCAAAGCGTGTGATACACACCGAGACACTGGGAGCGGTACTAATGAGTGGCCGTCGTAACTCCGGAATGAATGTACCTCAAAGATATCTTTCTGTTCTTCAGCGCATGTTTTGGCCAAAGCCATAAACGTCGGAAGGCGCATCAACGCATCCCTCCTGAAACGAGTTGAGATTGCAATATGTATCACTGTATAATTTTATACCTGACGTAAAGGCGGGAGAGAAGAATGGCCGAACTCTCCCGAACTACGCCCGAGTTCGCCAGGTTCTGCTTCGCGATCGCTTCGATGGCGTCTGCAGTTTGGCCTTCCTTTCCGACTTCATCGAATTGAGCGAGGTCAAAAGGAATCATGCAGATAAGGGAAATCCATAGCAACGTCACGTGTTGCGTTGACCATAGAATAGTGCTTTGTGCGCGCTCGAGAATCTGCGCAAACTCCAGGGCAACAGCAAGGTCCGCAATCTCGTGAGGAAAAAATCTGACTGCAGCCTATCCGTCAAGTCCATCGCACCCAATTCAAAGACGTGCATTTGACTGACTAATTGTCTTAGAACCTCTGAACTTGAAGTAATTGTACAGCAAGTATGATACACGAGTTAATGGCGCTGCCAGCTCTAGCCTAGAATCGAAGGTTGCGATATCTTCCAAACGGAAGCTGCCTTTTGCAAGCCCTTGGGCATAGGATTTGAACTTCTTGACTACTGGACCCACTAATTCCTCTAAGAATGGGTCGAGCAAATATGATTGTTCTTGGTATTCTGCAAACTGAAATTGACCAGTGAACAATAAAAAGGGGAAAGCGACTATTTCTGCGTACGATTTCAATAATACTCCACATGAGATTGATTCGTCTCCGTAACTCCTCATCGGATACATGGGGACTTGCATCCAGAGAGAGCGCCTGATTCTGTAGAGCCACGAACTCGGTGTATTTCTCAAATCTTGTCTGGACTTTGAAGCCAGAATCCGCTTCCATCTCTGAGAGGCCGAGAAAAGCAATCCTGGGGTCGATGTGATGCTAGATGTCAATGGCCTGCGTCGGTGATACGGTGATTTAGGGTAAGCGCTAAGAGCACGTACTGCGCCAAGCCAGCGGAGTAACTGAAAATGTCCCGGGCCGGGGTCCGTCTTTGTGTACCCTCCCCTCACCCTCCTTGAGATCATGCCTAAGAGGAAACGCTCTTCTCTACCAAATGTACGCTAGCTCAATTTATCTGCTGTCCTATCTGAGTGTGGCTTTCTTTTAGGAGGATGACAATGCTAAGGTCTCTGGGAAGCTGGTGCGCATGCTCAAGTTCGTTGTACTTCATGCACACTGACGATACAAGGTAGTTCCATGGTCTGAAAGAAGTTAAGAAGGCAGCAAAGAAAGCAAAGGCCTTCGAAACTCAGAAAATCGTGAAAAGGCTCAAATCACCGGGGTTTGTCTATTCTATTGGTTAAACGACCTAACGTCATTTGGTTAACGGATTGTCCCTCGGGGAGGAAAGCTCCGACAAAGCAGTTCTAGAAGCAGAACTCGATGTGCTCAAGGTATAATTGAAGCATTCTCAGGCTTCACGCCACTAACTTGAACCTAGGCAGTAGATCATGACCGAATTGGCACGCTTGCTTTGAAGAGCAAACTAAAGAAGGACAAGCACTTATCAAGCAATTCATACATACAATCATCCGTTTCGAGCATATTCGTATCTGATGTTGCTCGAGCGTCTGAGGGCGCCACCGCGAAACTGGAGAGTCGGTTACTAAGCTCTAAATCGTTGTCGAAGGAAGTCAACCTGGTGATCTCGTCACTGCATTCCGCATTGAAGCCAAGCGAAGACGGTGACGATGATGACTCTTCTAGTCATTCTGACGAGGCGCATTTAATTGGTCTCTCCGAGGTGGTCGATCAGCCAGTTGTGCCAGAAGCGTCCGAGGATAACTCGGGTAACTCGGAGGACGAATCAAGTGACAGCGGTGACTCCACAGGGAATGACAATACTCTACCGGGGAAAGCCCCCTCCGTCCTTGATCGAGATTCTCCGGTGTTTCCAGATGATATTCCACCGAGCCTAGGAACGGGGTCAATTTTTTTGCCGACGCTCTCAAATGGGTTCGTTCCTGGCGGCTCAGACACAGATTGGAGTGATGAGGAGGTAAGAGGAAGTGCTGGCATTCGCAAGAACAGGAGAGGTCAGAGGGCGAGAAGAGCGTGAGTGACAGTTGACTCATGCCCGAGACCTCTCAATAATTTTTTGTCTAGAATATGGGAGAAAAAATACGGCAAAGGGGCGAAGCATCTGCAGAAGCGTGAAGAGTCAAACACAACCTATGATACGGGCACTCCCAAGAAGTTTTTCAAGGGGCCGCAAGCCACCCCGCGCCCACGACATCCTGGTCTATCCCAGCAAATTTCTCGAGTACAAAAACCAGACGATGCTTTGAAGAAGCATGCTTCTCCGGGTCATCTGCGCAAGTCTGGAGCTGCGGATGAACGTCCTCTCCATCCGTCCTGGATAGCTAAAAAGCGTATGAAAGAGACATCTAGTGCGGTGATTGTTCCCTCACAGGGAAAGCGAATCAAGTTCGAAGACTAAGGCGTGCACACCGAAGTACTGCGATCGCCTCTTTTTTAGTGTTTCTTGGTCATTGAATCGTGTTCTAGGCCGCAGTTCGTCTGTTATTCGCCTCCCATCTATGTCCCGCAGCTCTCTCGCCAATGTTGTAATCGAGACACATCGCATACCGAACCTGTCAAATTTACTCATGGACTGCGCTGGGCTTTCTGGAATGCTAATCCTTGCCCATAGGAGACCATGTGCTCAGTTGGACTAGTTTGTAACACACGTTAGTGGCCTTCCCCCCTTTCGTTCAATGGAAGGGTCGCCAATCTACTCAACTTCCAAACTTATGTACGACATCGATGACATAACTGATAATACGAGTCGAGTCCTGTGTAGCTTTATTCACTTTCGATACGAAATGGATGCGTGCTAATATTTAGCTTGGATTTTGACTCAAAGATGGCTCCGAGCATTACTTGGCGATGGATTCTCACGTCCTGCGCACTGAGTGCTTGCGCATTGGATGAAAATTTTGTGACTTGTCCGTGCACGTTTGGGACCTTCAGAGCTGTTTTTGTCTACGGTGGACGCTCGTTGTTTCAGGTGCGGTCCCTCATAGATATTCTTCCAGAATCCACTGAGAACAGCTCTCCAGATCAGGTACTGTCACATCATATCTCGTCTATTGTTCTTATCTTTCGCGCTTCATCTGGTTGTGATCGCATTTCCTGAGACAAGTGTCTATATCCCGGAGGCCCGGTGATATTCAACCAGACTGGTATTCGAATAGTAGAAAATTGGTGCCAGCGCAGTTCTTGGTCTGCTTTCCGACTTTGGATAACCTATCTCCGCCACAGATTCGGATCCACTGACTAGGTGATATTCATCGCGTTCTTAGGGTGGCGTTACCTAGGCCGCGTGTTTTCATTTGAGCCCCCAACGCCTTTCGTACGAGCGAGTAATGCTATGGTTCTCTCACGGTTATCTCAGGTCTTCGGTGATATTATTCCTATGGGGCTTCTGAGTACCTTGGCACTGTCTGCAGGGGGCGCAGAGGCGCCCACTTTATGGCGGCTGACATTCTGTTCCATCCGTCCCTGGTACGCGTACGGTGTCGGGTTAGTCGGTGTAATGAACCGTGAATGGTGATGCGGCATTCAACTGGGTTACGGCCTTTTGTCATGAGGTCCGGCCCATTGTCTGCGGCTATGATTCCCATCTCGGATTTCGGACTTGCCCACAACTTGCTGTATTATTGATCAGGGAGGTTCGGTTCCTTTTTGGAATTTTATATTCCCCATGATAAGCCCTCCTGATGTTGACTCCTGATATTTGAACAGTCCGGTGGCGAGTTGCTTCGCCTCCGGGTGACTATTTATGGATGTCTCGCTAACGGTGTTATTTTCCTGGGATAGCCATACAGTACACATGCGATCGTCGCGAACATTCCGAGGATGCTTCTGCATAACAGTACCGCTCCACACCTCTGTCATTACGCAAGAAACTTACAGGTTCCCCCTGCCACCCAATCCCATAACGCCCATCTTCCTCTCCCTGAAATCCTGTTCACGGTACCCCAACGTAATCGTCTCTTTTCAGCCGCGGAGCTGACTTCTTTAGGATCGCCTTGAGCACAATCACCGACCGATCGTTGGCGCAACACGACCATCATCCACTAGAAGCGCATACCATTTTGCTAAAGCGTCAAGGACACGAGCGAGCTAGCGGGCTTAACGTGGGTCACGCGCCAATTTTGGACGCCGTGCTGCGATCAAGAGAGCAAGGCTGATTGTTCATCATTTCGAAGACCGTCAGTGTGCGGTGTTAGCAACGAGTTTCTCGATCCGTAATGCGAGCCGTCCCAAATTTTCTAAAATACTTTGATGAAACATCCGCAACTTTCATTTCTGCACGCGTGTCGATATCGGAGTCAGTACTGTAAATTGCGACCGCCATCACTATCGCCTCCTTTCCCCACCTGTCTCCAAGTGGTTTCGTCACCTATGCCCTTGCCATTCACGTGAAGAGCGTCTTGCTTGAATAGGACTGCTCCGTTCGTTAGAGTTCTGTCTGCCCTGTGTCAGCAATCATGACAATAAGGTGATTCGGGGCGCAAGGTCGCGTCGAGTGCCAGAGAAACCAGGAGAAGTGATCGATTTCCACTCGTCCCATCGGACCTCAACTTCACCGGAGTTTCTAGCGCCCGTATGCCAAGTTAGCCCACTTTCTTCCGCATCCAGTTACCAATTCACACATCATTGTCGTTCACCTGAAATAATCATGGCTATATCGGTCACCACGTCCTTTTGTGCCTCGCGACACTTCTAGTCCTGTATGAATCGGGTATAGAGTGAGTGTCTTAGGGTGGGTTCAGCCCTGACCTCGTAAACACCATTATTTGGTTATCCTACGCCGTCAGACCATTCGCATACCCCCTTGGATTCATTTGAGAATCAGTCACACAGCCGGTGATATAGTACAGCCTTGATTTTGTCGTTGTAAGGCTTATTAGATGCAATAGTGAACTAAGTCCCCGATTAGGCAACGTGGTTCTAAGTTACAGAGAGAACAAGCTCATCGATATTTTCTGAACAATGTTCACGCTACACCCAGACCGGTCACTGCTCAACCCGAAATTTGACGGCTACAAACTCGATCCAATTTCCTCGGAGGACACGATCGCTCGTCATGCTCTGAAACACGTAGCCACGCAGGCCTCCGCGTCAGGGCGGTATCACTTCTCCTTCCAGGAGGCCGAAAGTCGGATTCGACACAACCACCTTACCGTAAGCCCTGATGGCGGCGAGCGGGTCGTGTATGTGGATGCGGACCTCCGTGTAATCTCGGTCCGAATAGACCATGTGAGGGGCGTTCTCTGTGTGACCGTGCGGAACCCATTTACTTGCTAGCGCGCAGGGTTCATGCCAGCCATCCTTCACAGCGATCTATGACATATCGCAGCACACGCAAGCTCCGGCATCCGTTCCGTCGCAGAAGGAATACCCGTCCTCCGCCTTCGTCGATGCCCAAACTCTCATATGTGCTGATGGTCTCGGCACACTCCATGTCTTGACACTATCCCCAAACGATGACGCAAGACTTCTAGGGATCTATGAACTCCCGAGGACGCTGGATATCTCACAGTCACCCATACCCTTCCGACTGCACACCGCTCTCTCCGCGGATGGCCAGGCCGTGGCGGTGTTGTCCTTCAAACACTTGCCAGAGTCACTTCCTGGCGCATCATCCAGTCGGAAGACACCATCGGTTGAGTTCGACATCGTCGCCGTCCGAGTTCCTGTCCAAGTTACGGATGATAGCGATTCTATCTCTACCTCTCCTCTCGAGGTCCTCTGGCACCGAAGGGGTTCAAGAGTTCCCTTTTACACCGCATACGAAAAACGGCGCCGTGCCTTCATCCTCGTAGGCGGCTCACCATATCGACAAATCGAACAACCAGCACTAGACCACCACGATCCCTCA
The DNA here is from genome assembly GCA_003316435.1 of Russula virescens. Lineage (NCBI taxonomy): Eukaryota > Fungi > Basidiomycota > Agaricomycetes > Russulales > Russulaceae > Russula > Russula virescens. Next base: position 40,110 of record QFEY01005933.1, on the reverse strand, counting down.
CCCGATGAATTCGCTCCCATACCCCGCTCAGACGACGCCTCTGCACCTGCACCTGCTCCGGGCGCCGCGGCGCCACCCAAACCTCCGCCCTACGCCTGGACACAAGATTCAGAAGAGATCACAGTCGCGTTTCCGCTCCCATCCAGCACGCCCAAAACAGACATCAGCATCCTCTTCTCCCCACAAACGCTAACCCTCCTCGCCCAAGATTGCGACGCCCCCAGCTACGCTGCCGCCCGTCTCTGGGGCAGCATCGTACCCGCATCGAGCTTCTGGACCTGGGACGCACAGGGCGCGCAGACTTACGGTCTGCTCATGCTGCACCTCGAGAAGCAACACCCCGGCACGCGCTGGCCCCACCTTTTCGACAACAACAACAGCGCATCGGGTTCGAAAACGGAGCACCCCGAAGTGCCGGAGACGCTCGACCCGTCGGAGCTCTACGCGATCCGGGAGAGCCTCGAAAAGTACACCGCGGCGCTGCAGGAGCGCGCTGGCGGTGCTGGCGTGGCACCTCCCCCAAGCCTCGCGGACGGCGAGATCGACGCGGAAGTGGACGCCGTTGTCGGGACGGAGTCGTGCATCACTTGGGTGGCCACCGCAGACGGCGAGGGTGACCCTGCCTGGGCGCGCGAAGACTGGGACGTACCGTTCACTTCGCTCTCCGCGCCGTTGCCAGGAATTGGCGATGAGATCTCTTTGGTTATCAAACACACCATCGACGGGCTCTTATTCGTGCTGTCCGACGGGGACACAACTGAGGGCTCACCCGTGTGGACGCACTCGTCTACGTTCTCCGCATTGGCCTTCGTTCTCGCTTCGAAGCGGGATACCCGCTTTACGTATCACGTTCCGTCGAAGGCTGTATTGGCTTTCGAAGGTGGGGGCCCAGAATACGGAGGGAATCTATACATATATCGCGACGCGAAACCGAAAAGCAATTGGGCCAAACAAGCGATCCTGAAGCTCACGGGGAACACGTCAGGTTCATTACTTGGCGTAGGAGCTATGAGAAACGGTGAAGGAGTCATCATCCTCTGCTTGTGCGAAAGGGAGCTACTTGTCCTACGGAATGTGCTATAAAGGGACGAGATACACCACATGGACGGGACACAAAGTATTCAGTATTGTAATACAGTGGTATGCCAGAAAGTGATCGAAACAGAGATTGAGCAACAACCCGTGGTGAACAAATACGAAAGGGTGTGTACGCGTACCACATACAAAAGATCATTACGGAGGCACATACATATTTATGCGTGAAACGACAGACCTACGAATGAAGCGTCCTCGGTTCATCCCTTCAATGGGTCTCCATTCATGAGATAGTATTCTACCGTGGCGCTGGGCAATTCCTTCGCTGCATCGGGGACAGTCGACAGCTGCCTCTGCTTAGCAATACCGTTTGATAGCTGTCGTGGCAGTGGTGGTGTTTCGCCGCGTGGCGTGTCAGGCGGGGGTGATGATGGCTCCTGGGTAGACGTCGACGACGGTGTAGGCGGGTCGTGCTCATGACTATGTAAGCCATTTGCACGAACCTCCGCACGCTCCTTCTCCGCTTGGGATAGATGTATCACTCTGTCGAAGGGCTCGCGAAAGTCTTCTTCATCTTCGTCCATCGGTTCCTCCTGGTCGAAATCCTCCGTTGGCTCCTGGGCTGCGGCATCCTCTGAAAGCGAACTGCCTAATATTGAGTTCGACTTTGAACCAGATGGCTCGTCACCCCTGTCCTCATCACTCTCCGAGTCATCCCCGAACATGACGGTACCTGAGTCGCTCATGATATGTGACCCCGGACCTGGATGAAACGAGATGCCACCACCGAGGGTATGCGTGATCACCTTTGATAGTTCTTCAAAGGAGGTAGGATGCGTTCCGCGTAAAGGGAAATTGCGCTCGCGCGCTTTGTGCTCCTCTTCTTCACGCTCTAGGGCTTCGACATTTGCACGTCGAGTCCGCCATGACATTAGGCGGGCGGCGGAGTAAATTTGTGGCGGTGAATCGGGAGTATCGTAGCCAACCTTGTTTGCGACGCGATCCTTGATCATTGTATACCATTCCTCTTCGGTCTTGCCGTTCAAGATGGCGACGATCAGGATAGTCATGTTATCGCAACCGATACCCTGGGCACCATGAGTATCCGGAGCAAGACAGTGCTCCATGATAGTTTCACAAATCTGGCCAAGAGGTTTCTCCTGAGCGATTTCACGACGGACGAAGTCGACCACATGCTGGGAATTCAGACAATCCCAAATTCCTGGAGACAACCGTAAGAAAGATTGACCGATATTTCAACGAAAACTCACCGTCGCAGGCTAGCACGACAAATTCGTCATCATCCGTAATCTCATGCTCGGTGATGTCAGGATTGGACGTAATGATCTGCTTGTCCGGCGTGAGGGAGTAGTTCTTTTTGAACTCAAAATCACCCAAGGCCCTGGCGAGGGCCAGATTTCCTAAATGAAGTTTGTTAGACTTTCATGAAAGATCATCGCATTAACCGAGGCGGACCGTTCACACGCCCAAATTCGATGTAACCTCCGGCTGCCAGTATACGTTTCCTTTCCGCTATAGATCATGTTAGAAGGAAGAACAACGAGCGCAAGGGAGATGACGGACATTCGTTCCCGGGTTTGTGATCAAAACTTAATGGCTTGACTTGGCCCTTCATGCTGAGTACAACACGGGAGTCACCAGCGTTTGCCTAGGCGAGGTCGCGTGTTAAGTACGATCATCTCCAAGAGAAACTGAATTATTCATACAACAAAGATTTTGTTGTCCTTCGTGACCAAAGCAGCCACCGCGGTGCATCCAGAAGGATCCCTTGTGTATGCGGGATCTGAGCCGAGTCAGCATGCTTATAAGCCGAAGAAGAATATCACACACCTGCGAGCATATCCTCGTCAGTACCTAAGAACGCACGCCTCATCGCCTCTTCATAGTCCTGTTCTCGATAAGATTCTTCCTGTACCAAACGTCTATGCACATTTTGGCCGGCAAATCGTGCGACGGAGCCGCCTGTGTGCGATTGGCTCAGCTCCAAGCATGAGTTTAAAGGGTATTTGCATACCTCCATGACCATCGTACACAGCAAAGAAGGTATTAGAATTTTCGTCATCGCCGTTTTCGTCGAGATTTAACGAAACTGCGTGTGAATCTTCCATAGCTACAAACAAGGACGAGATCAGGAAATTACGAAAGTGACGCAAAGAACACCAAAGAGACGGGACTTCTCCCGAGAAAGAAAATGAAATAGATGATATTGAAAGTATGTGGGGTATTGCAAGCGGGGCAAAGGAGGACAGGAGTGAAAATTTGGGACTCACTTAACCGCCAACCCTGCATCTCAGAAAGACCATAAGCGAAACGAGCATTGTTGCCCGTCTCGGTATGTTTCTCGGTTGCTGTGGATTAGAAATTAGACGAATGATGCACATGGGATCTACGTAAGTATAATGACGACAGGGTGCAGAGTCTCTAAGGCTGCTGACCTGGGTAAGATAAAATTTGACCCTGAGTATGCGAGGAAGATGAAAGATGCAGTGAGGCGCTGATGCTATCAGACAAGTATCGGGGCAAACTTACCATGGTGTAGTTATGGCAGGGAGAAAGTTGTGTGAGGAGGGAGGGGGAATGGAGAAGGGGGGGGTAAGAAAGAGACAAAAAGAGGGGAAGGAAACGGGGTTGAGGGCTAAATGAATATTGGATGTCGTGTGCGTGCGCGGCTGGCAAAGATGTTAGCAGATGGCGAAAGCGACAGGCCGTCGAGCCCGCACATCAGCCATGTTTGGTCTTGTGTGTCTCCCCCCACGTTAAATTTTTCCTTCTACTGCGTTCGTCGTTGTTCCAATATCATCTATGCTATGTTACTTCGCAATACACTGTTCATTCCCTTCAGCGTTGGGTACCCCGCAAGGGTTGCCAGAAATTCATTGTTTAAAGCCGAATAGGGACTCGGCGATGCCGAGAAGGTACTCACGCCCCCGCATGACCCCGTCATTTATCAATAGCCCTTCACCAGCCCCACTGGGCTAACAGCATGCACTGAGGGCCCCTCTTCTCTCGGTTGTAGTCTTATCCCTAGTCACAGAACACAATACCCACACGTGCCTGGGCACAGGGTCTCATCCATCACAGGGCGATGGCACAGAGCACATGATTGGTGTACTCGGGGGCTCTGTGTGGGATCTTTGACCACAGCCCTGATTGTTAAGTCGTATAACCCTGCCCTCTTTACACGAGTATCCGGGTTCTTTTGCAAACATGCTGGTCATCGTGGTAGCGCTCTTTCACAGATGTGATAGACATCAACTTGTTAGTCCCTTTCTACGTATTTCATGGCAGCTATCGTTCACAATCTGTGATTGCTACTTTTAACATACACTGATATAATACTCCACCCTACGATCATTCTGACGGGGGAGAGAGCTCTGTGTGTTTAATCAACGCCACTGATGGGCTCTGAGATCACCGTATGCCATGGCGTCGCCGCAGCACACAGCCCAACGGGCAGATCGTATATGACACTGGAGCGACGCATGGAATTGGCTGAGTGGATGTAGCGGCGTTGTAAAGGGACGCGCGTCAGGGGCTGCTGGACCACGTGGATGATCTTCTAGGGAGTGATTCGTTCATTGAGGATGGTGAAGATGGTGGGGGTGAGGATGGTGGTGTGTCGAATATCTCGATGATCTCGTCGTCAGGTGGAGCAGGTGTCCTGACCACTTCGTAGATCGCAGTAGACTCGTCGTGTACCCAGCCGCCCAACTCGTCCTCGTCCTCGTCATCCTCCTCAAACTCACATTCGTCGCGCGTCCTCACCGAAAAAGTCCGTGAGAGGTCTTCCTGCTCGCATTCCTCATCGCTCGATCCCGAAATCTCTATTACTCCATCCGCCAATTCGTCATTCCCGTCCTCCACGTCGTCCTGTGACACGGGGGGATCCTCGCCAAAGTCGTCATCGACGGGGCCAAACTCTTCTCGTGTCCGCTTCTCCGCCTCGAGGAAGTCTCGGAGGTCATCCTCGTCCTCGGAATCCAGGTCGCCTAATGGCTTGACGCGTCTTAGTTGCGCCTCCAGCGTGTTCTGGGTGCGTGGACCGTGCGAGAGCGTGTCGATTTCATCAAAGTCATCTTCGTCTTCGCTGTGCACGACGCCGGCGTCGCTGTTCATATCATTTTCAGGCTCGTCCGGTACGGAAATATCGCCAAAGTTGATCTGTGCGTTGAGATTCCGCACAACGCCACGGTCCTTGAATATCTTCGCGTCGCGCAGGTCAATTATATCATCCTCGTCGAGAGGACAGGCATAGCGCTGCGCCAGCTGTCCCCACGCGTCCCTCAAACGCATCGAACTTTCGAAGCGGGCCTGGTAAAAGTCAAAAGTACTGCGGTCTCGCGAAGGTGTCGAGGGAAGGGAAGCAGATGATGGTGTGCTGGCCAGACGCGGTCGCTTGGATGGTGAGGGGTGCTCATGGGGGTAATCTGGTGGCCGAGTGACATGACGTGGACCTGGAGAAGAAGCTGGATGTGCTAAAAAGACGGGGCTAGGTCGTTGCTTCTCCGCAGGACGCGAGCTTTTAGGCGAGTACATCGAGGATTTGACCAGTCTGGCTGGAAATGAGCCAACATTGGCCTCTCTAGTGCACGTGATCATTCCCTTTTACTTGGCCACCCGTGACGGTGACGGCCACAAAAAGCCCTTGGTGAGGTGTGCGCTCACTTGTGAGCTCTGGCCGTGCTCTATATTGTATTATCTATCCATGAGTACGTTATCCTGTGTGTACTTCGACGTGTAGTGAGTTGATCACTCGAAAATGCCATGACTCTGGATTGCCTGATTGTAATCAATGAATCTTATCTTATCTTGCCAAGTTTTTGACCCTCGACTTTAAAGCACCTGTGAATTCCTCCATGCCTCCACTACTCCGCGCAGCTCTCCTGTATTATGAGCAGACCAGAAAGATTCAATGCAAAGGCGCGTCAGAGCAGTGCTACCGCCTCCTCCCATAAGCGAGGGAGGCAGCAGGGTCCTAAGACGCAGCCAGACGGGGACACGAATTTAGACATAGTCCAGCTCAAGTCGACTGAGGAGAAGGAACTAGACCGTAGAGAACAATTGAAGAAAGAGGTGAGAGTTAAATACTCTTTGCAATATCCCAGTCTCACACGTTGCAGTTACTCGCACAATCTCAATCAAAAGCATCGAGCAAGAAGAGGAAGAGGTTGGATAAATATATCGTGCGTACGCTATATCTACTCTATCAATACACAGAAAGCTTATGCCCATGTTCAGGAGAAAAAGTTGGAAAAAGAAGAGCGCGTTGAGCTATTCGAAAAACTTGCGTGGGTAGACGGCATGTTTGCCTTTTTTGATGGCTGGGACTGACGGTTGGATCAAAGTAAACGTCAGGCCGAGCTACCCAGCACGTTTGGACTACAATCCTCGTCTACCCTTGGTTCAGGGAAAACTTCTAGTGCACAAGAGAGGCTAGATAAGTTCGAGGACAAGGAAGTTCGCCATGCCATACGTTCGCGTCGAAGAAAAGGTGGTCGCTTTGCTGACATCGTGGAGAGCGACAGCGGTGAAGAGGATGTCAATAACACCCACGATGCCCACTTTGAACCCGATGAAGATCAACTGGACGACGAAGGCGCATTGTCCCGAGATCAGGTCGTCGTTGACGATTCAACACCGATTGCAGCTCAAAGGCGGGATGTGTCGGTTGATGTCGTCATTGGAAGCGCGCTACAACGGAATGCAGACGGGTCCACTATGGAGCCAAGGGTCATGAAGAAAAGGGATAAGAGTGCCGGTGTACGCTCTGTATCTCTCCCGTTTTTGAGTCGGTTCTCACTCAAGCCGCTTCTAGACCATCCTGCGAAGGTGGAAACGCGCACCACCCACGGCTATACCAACCAGTGCAAATGATGACTCTGAGTCTTCGTTTGACAGCTCGGACTCTGCACACGATACCTCGGAAGCAGAAACGGAGTCGACGAACTCTAACGCCAATGAACGATCCGAAGATGACACTTCAGAGTCAGATGCCTCTGAGGGTGAATCTTCTCAGGACGCTGGTACGGACTTACCCACCGCTCCACGAAGGAGTGGGGGATTCAAACAGTGGGCCGTGACCCAGCTCAGTGCTGTCAAAGACTACGTTGCCCCAACGCAAGAAGTCACCCCTCGACCTCAAACCCCTGAGGAAGGTGTCCTGCAAGAATCGTCCCGGCCCAAGAAAAAGAGGAAGATCGATCCCTCGGCGCCGATAGAGATGCGAGGACCACTCGGCGAGGATACCACCATCCTGAATACGTCCTTTGCTGAACACCTCAAACGCCTTGGGCAGTCGACGGAGGCTAAGCGGAAAGTTGTCGTTGTGACACGCCCTCCCGAAGTCGAGGGTGCACGACTTCTCTTACCCATCGTGACCGAGGAGCAGCCAATAATGGAAGCGATACTATTGAATACGGTTGTCGTTATTTGTGGAGAGACCGGGAGCGGCAAGACTACGCAGGTCCCTCAGTTTCTATACGAGGCTGGCTTCGGGTCGCCTGATAGCGGTGCGTTGTTGGTCATATTATCAATAGAGGAACCTCATTTCATTCTGTAGACAATCCAGGTATGATTGGCATTACACAACCTCGTCGCGTTGCCGCCATGTCCATGGCATCACGCGTGGCCCACGAGCTTTCCCTACCGTCATCCCGCGTCTCTTACCAGATCCGCTACGATGCTACAGTATCACCCTCGACATCGATCAAGTTCATGACAGATGGTGTCTTACTGCGTGAGCTGGCGTCCGACTTTTTGCTTTCCAAGTATTCGGTCCTCATCATCGACGAGGCCCACGAACGGAGCATGAACACGGATATCTTGATCGGCGTCTTGAGTCGAGTCGTCAAGTTACGCGAAAGCATGTGGAGAGAAGGGAAGGATTCGACAAAGGTTCGTTCGACGTGCCGTATATGACAGCCGATTGATACCTTTCATAGCCGTTACGTTTGGTCATCATGTCTGCCACGCTTCGGATCAGTGACTTCGTCGAAAATACCGCCTTGTTTGCTACACCGCCTCCGGTTATCAATGTCCCAGCCCGCCAATATCCGGTGACTGTTCATTTTAACCGACGAACGGTGTCGGACTATGTGAACGAAGCTATACGCAAAGCGTCCAAAATTCACGCTCGACTCCCCCCTGGGGGCATTCTCATCTTCCTCACTGGCCAAAACGAGATATCTGGGGTTTGCAGAAGGCTGGAAGAAAGATACGGTGCCCAGAGCATCGCAGAGCGGAGGAAACGGCGTAAAGGCGCACAAAAAGCTGGGCTCAATGCCCAACGTTTCTTCAGAACTGATGAAGACACCGTCGGCATCAAGCCTTCACAAGGTTGGGACGAACTGCTATTGAGGCCACTAAGATTACTGATTAGAAAGGGTATATCCGTTTAGCTGACTTTGAAGCTGAAGAAATGGATCTTGGGGCCTCTCATGAAGACGATCTCGCCCTAGATGCAGAGGGTCAACTAAATGACGACAAAGACACAGACATGGATGCGTTAGATACTGACGATGAAGCAGAAGACCAAGCTTTGGGAATTGATACCGAAGAGTCTGACGGTAAGTTGCTTGTTCTCAATATACATATATCTAAGCCTCCATTTCAGTCCCAATGCACATCATACCATTGTACTCTTTGCTCCCCACGGAAAAGCAAATGAAGGTGTTTGAGCCACCTCCTGCAGGAACACGCCTGGTCGTCGTTGCAACTAATGTAGCTGAGACGTCCTTAACAATTCCTGGTATCAGGTATGTCATCGATTGTGGGAGGGCAAAAGAGGTATGGCAGTCATGTGCGTCATATGGGGTCGTCATCTCACGAGCGCTATAGCGCAGGTACAACCTTGCCAATGGGATTCAATCCTTCCAAATCAGCTGGATATCCAAGGCTTCAGCAGCCCAGCGAGCCGGACGCGCTGGCAGAACTGGGCCAGGACACTGCTACAGGTTATACTCTTCGGCGGTATTCGAAAACTATTTCGACGAATTTTCGCAACCCGAAATCCTTCGCGTGCCCATCGAGGGCGTGGTCCTGCAAATGAAATGCATGCACATCGATACCGTGGCCAACTTTCCTTTCCCCACCTCGCCTGATCGCCAGTCCCTCAAACAAGCCGAAAAGATGCTGACGTATCTCGGAGCACTGGAAAAGCCACCGAATGCGACCGCTGCTGGGGGCACAGTGACTGATATCGGGCGAACGATGGCGCTCTTTCCCTTATCCCCTCGCTTTTCGAAGATGTTAGTGAGCAGTCGTCGGCACGGCTGCTTACCGTACGCTATTGCGATCGTCTCTGCGATGTCCGTAGGTGATCCATTCCTACGCGAAGAGGCACTCGGAGTCGATGACTCGTCAGAAAGCGAAGACGAGACGGCCCACATCAGTAAAGAGAAGGCCCAGGCAAAGGAGGAATCGAGGCTCCGCCGCCGAACATATTTTCAATCCCAGCAGGTACACCATTCCCTTCTCGATCTTTTGTTATACAAAGCTCAGCCTTTCTGTAGTTTCACGCGTCTCTTGGCAAGTCGACGAGCGATCTATTTAGGATCCTATCTGTAGTTGGGGCTTATGAATACGCCGGCGGAGGTCAGTCGTTTTGCGCAGAGCATTTCGTACGACCAAAGGTACGAAATCGACGAAACCGGTTGTGTCATTTCATTGTTCTGCTAATATGTATTGCAGGCTATGGAGGAGATACACAAACTAAGAGCGCAGATTAGTAACATTGTCCACATCAATTTCCCGGATACGGACGCGGGCTTCACCCCTAAACTCTCTCCGCCAAAAGACATTCAGGTAAAGTAAATTAAAGCCACAAATTGCTGTTGCAAGTACGACTAAATGTCCATATCACTTCTTTGTTTTCGATAGTTGCGTGTACTCCGCCAACTCATCACATCTTCCTTTGTCGATCAAGTCGCCGTACGAAAGGAATTAGTTGAGAAAGACAGCGCAACTGGGGTACAGCGTACAACTGCGAAGGGAGTCCCCTATCGAGCGCTGGGTATATCTGAAGACGTATATATACATCCTTCATCGGTGCTCGCAATGACTTCCCCACCGCCCGATTACATCGTATACCATGAGGTTGTACGAACCAGTCAGGTTTGGCTTAAAGGTCAGATTTTTTTCCAAGGAGAGAGACATCGTTGACTTTCTGTAGGTTTGACCCTCATCAATCCTATTTGGCTGCCGTCTCTTGGGAAATCCTTGTGTATCTTTTCAAAACCCTTTAAAAACAAGGCAGGGGACATGATGGTCACACCAAAATTCGGCCCTAGTGGATGGGAACTGCCGCCAGTGAAGGCAGACAACATACAATAAGTTACGTGTAGTAATATAGTACATGTACGTGCATGGAAGAACTCGACATAATATCTAAGAAATCTGCCATTACTAAGGGGTCCAGGTATCAAGTAAGGGGTCCAAATGAATGAAACAATATCTAAGGCATCTAATATATATATGCACGACTACTGGCCATACGACCGACCAGGTGCTACATTCGCTTTTTGTTGGGAGGCCCACCACCTCCACTGCCCGGGAGAGGACGCTAGAAATGAATGCGTTAACTGAACGTAATCAGAATACCACTATTGAAACGCACCTTCTTGGGAATAAAAAGACTGGGAGGTTGCTTTGGCCGGTTTACCTGCGGCGGGGGTGGAGGCCTTTGTGTGGAGTTCGTCGTGCTGCTTCCAGCAGGAGGCCCGCTTGGAGCCGGCACTGCTCGGCTAGAATTCGCGACGGAAGACTCCACGGAGGGTTTTGAGGTACCGGTGACACCAGGCGACGGAACAGAAGACTGTGAAAACGAGGGCTTGCGCGCAGGAACGAGTCCAGGCGGCAGAGGAGTTGGAACGTCTTTTGAAGGAGATTTGGGAGGTCGTTGCTGTGATGTTGAACTGCTCGTTCCATGCGGGCCGCCGATGCTGCGTGCGGGAACAAGTGTAGCTGGGATGGGATTTGACTCCATGGCAGCCTTCTTCGAGGACTTGGGAAGAGGTTTAGGAGATGCCTTTCGTTTCGGTTCTGAGAATAGGCCCACGTCGGCCTGCAGAGGCGAGCAATTAGGTCATTATGCATGGCTGCGAGTTTCAGAAACACCTACCTCCATCAGACAACTGCGATCTCGTGCATCGGATATTATTTCTTTCCACGTTTTATCGCTACGCTCCAGAGTAGGACAGTGGCCCAATACAAACAACGAGGCTCGCGCGCGCGTCAACGCAACGTTCATTCGCCGAATATCTACTTTTGTCTAAGTTTCGCATAATCCAACCAAGGGTGTAGACGCACCGGACAAGAAGCCAACATTCTGTACACCAGGGCCGGCGCGGACACACGACAGAATGATAATATCCTTTTCTTGTCCCTGGAAGCCGTCCACGGTGTTGAAGTCTACTTGGCTCGTAATGTCGACCCCAAATCGCGACTCAAATGCGCGACGCAGCTCCAGGATCTGGGCACGGTACATAGAAACGACCCCCACGCGGAAATTGAAGTCGACGGAACTGAACTCCTTGATAAGACGGGCGTAAAGGACAACGGCGATCTGAACCTCGGCCCTGTTCATCAGAGAATGCGACGATCCTGGACTCTCTTGTCCGCGGATATTAAAGAATTTATATGGGCCAAACAAATTGCTTTCGTGCCAGGGACGGGCAGTTTTCTCTGCCATACCTGGTCCGTTTTTGAGCAGTCCTTTGTAGAAAACACGGCTTGGTAGTTGACTGATGTCTGGGTGCATTCGGTATTGGATACTAACACGGATTTACTTATTGGTGGGAGATCTCAAATCATACGGAACGAAAAAGGCATACCTTAGCAAGTGGACAGCATCTGGGTGGAGCTTTTGCAAGCGTACAAAGAACGACTGGTTGTAAAGGTACTTGGTGGCCTAGACGAGGAGGTAAGCAAACGCACTGTGAGCTCAAAACAAGGTGAATAACCTCCTGCGAGATAACAGTAGGGGGGAGTTGTTGAGGGTCTATGCAAGGAGTAACACTCAATCGATACTTGAAAAGGCAAGATATGAGCGCACCTCCAACCATGACACAATGCGATACATTGTACTTGAGGGGTATCAAAGAACTTAATTCAATAGCCTGTGCTGCTTCGTCTATGATAATCATATCGAACTCGAGCGCCTCTAGGACGTCATGACCTGAACCGGACAACGTGGAACAGATTATATCGGCCTCCGCAAGTACTTCCATTCGGAATTTGCGGCGAACGGCATCCAACGTTCGGTTGTCAGACTTCTGTTGGTCTCGTAGTCTATCGAGCTTCTGAATAATCGTAACTCGTCGATAATTGAGCTTCTTTATCTCTTCGTCCAGAGTCGCCGCTTTGGCCGCATTATCGTGTAACTGTGTCAATTCTGTCTGCTTTTGCTGGCGCAATTGCCGAACCGTTTCGAGTTCAGAGCGGAGCAGTGCGATTTCGTTCGCTGAGTCTTTTGAGTTGCCGCGAGTGCTTTGACTTGCGTCCAACTTCTGATCCACAAGGTTGTCTAATGAGATGTCCTTCACGCTGACGTTTATGGCTTTGTCTGTCCCGACCCGAACAACCTTTGGAATAACGCCTCGTCTCCCCGCCCCGGAAACACCTTCTTTCAGTCGATTCGCAATTTCGTCGATCGCAGCATTACTGGGTGCACAGAGGAGAATCTTCTTTGCCGCCACCTTATCCGTTGATCGCATGCCATTTGCTGCTATTACCTGCGGACGACTGGATAGAAATGCCTGGACTAGGCCGCAAATTGTCGACGTCTTGCCTGTCCCTGGAGGCCTATCATCTAGGTCGTAAGAAGGAGTGTTACTGACGGAGAAAAGGCTTACCCTTGTACCAGAGTAAAGCCATCCGTGCGCATAGCACTTAATATCGCACGCGCCTGAGGCTCATTCACGTTGTATTTTGTCATGGTCAGCTGGACTTCCTTCTGATCAACAGGCGTTGGTTTCGGTAAGCGAGGCTTCAAAATAAAGTCTCCACAGTCATAATGAGGCATCGCCATTAATGCGGCGTATTCCCGATGCAAAGTACTCAGACTGAGAGTTAAGATTAACACGGTACGCCTCAAAACTGCGACTAGACCCCTACCTGATTACCTTTCCGATCTGGCAGGTCGTACCAATTTGCAAACCGGAATCCCCTCTCTTCCCAAAATAGCATCTTACCGATACCTGTACTGCGTGCTGGAGACCTGTAGCGGCGGTATGATTGACGTGCTGCTGCCCAAATTTATTAACCTTGAAATTCAAAACCTTCCCCATTACTGGATATTTCCCTTCACGCTGGCGCAGGAGAATAACGTCGGTGTCACTGAGTGACCACCCCTTGGTTAGAGGGTCGATGATTGCCATGTCGAAATCTACGAAGTCGTCGACGAACTGGCGCGAGACGATCTTGGATTCGAACATCTCTGTAGGTTCCTCTTTCGATTGAAGTATTTGGGCCCAGCATTCCAGTAACAGAAGGGGTTCGAAGATATTCAGATAGTGGTCATAATTTGAGAAGCGGTCGGGGATGTTGGCCAGTGGTTGTCTGGGATCGCTCGAAGGAGGGTCAGGGCCGGTATGATCATAAGCCCAGGACAGTATCGTGCGATGAAGACGGGAAATATCTGGCTTCATGCGTAAAGCCCGCCTTCGGGCGTCATCCCGTTCGCGAAGCCGACGCATCGCAGAACTATTCCCGACCGCCAGTGATGGGAGTTCCAGCATCTTCGTCTGGCGACGCTCCGCGGGTTTCTTAAACTGAGGAGTACGCTGGAACTTGCCCAGTGCAGCTAGACCACCTTCACGTTCGCTTCCTTCGTCACTAGAGTCGTCACTGGAGGAGGGTAATATTTTCTCTGCAGGTGGAGAGCGCTTGGCGTCTTTAGGTGGAGCACGTCTGGAGGAAGATGAGATCGATTGCAACCGGGGCATATTAGTATCTTTAGAAAGTCTTTCTTCATCCTTCGTCGTGAAATAATCTGACTGACGCTGTGGTAAGGACTGACTAGGCGGGACTTTGGACAGTGTCGATAGTTTCGTGTCACGTGCAGTGCTTCGATGCGGAGGTTCAGCGCTGGGTTGGACAGTAGGCTTTTTATCCTTTGGAGGTTTCTGCTGTGGTGTCTTGGAAGGGAGGGAATGGGATATGATTTCGATTTCGTCGTCATCCTCGAATGAGGCCAAAGCGGACTCAAGTTTCAGGACGCGAGCCGAGTCGAGTCGAGTTTGAACCTTTGCGTCCTTATTCCGAGAGCCCTCGATGTGTCGGGTAAGTTTTTGTACACCCACTTCCGAGGGTCGTACTCCGGTTTTCTTGAAACAGTCTAAAAGAGACTGTAGCAGGGCGAATGACTGATGGAGCAATTCTTCGTCCGTTAGACGAAGCCACTTGGTCAGTTCCGGCAAGAATTGCTGTAGGTCATCGATCATTTTCTTTCCGACAGGCGAGAGCTTTTGTCTTGAAGATTTTTGCGAGGAAGCCGTGTACGAATTAGCAGCAGATTCGAACGTTCTCCACTGAGCGAGCATATCGCGCCCAAAGATGAGTGCGTCGCGCATCCACCGGATCATATCCCCTGAATCGAAATAAACTGACCATGCCGGTGTTTTCCTGAAGATGATAGAAATGGCCTCCGTCATTAGCGTCCAGAACTTTGGCAGCGTAAGGCGTAGGACTGCGCCGTTGTCACTCCTCAGGAACTCGTCGTCAAGTAACAAGCTGTCTGGTGACGAGCAAAGCACTTCGATGACGTCCGTCAAACAACGGACCAGAGCCTTTGACATATCACAGGCCTCGGGAACAATGCTTGTATATTTTGTGAAGGTTTCCAAAAATGCGAAGATACCCTCCAGAGTGTCGCCAGACAAGTTCCGGAGCATGGCTTGGAAACACTCTACGCGCACGTCCGCATCGAAAGCCTGTCCTACTAGCGCTTGCGCGGCGCCTTGAAGATCTTCGCTTGGACAAAGCATTAAGATGGTCACATCCTTTGCGACTCCGGGTTGGCGAAGGAAAGCTTCGGCGGCCGCAGGCGAGTTATAGTTGGCATACTTCGAGATGACCTCAGAGCAGCCAGGTCGAAGAGTTGCCAAGGCTTCATTGATCTCGTTGAATGCTGTTGTCGCATTGGAGCCCGGTTTATCGAGGATGAATGCAAATGCATTTCGGGAGAGTGGGTTAAGATGGGCAAATCGTGCAGCGGCGGAGGTTATTGTCACGGCAGCATCGGCATCGTGAGGTATAATATTGGCAAAAATCTTCGCCCAAGACTGCTTGCGTATACTTGGGGCCACTACTTCTGAGTCATGGTGTGATGTAGCTCGGGATAATAGTTTGATGGCCGTTGAGATATCTTGACAATCCATCTTTAATACTTGGGATAAAAGGACGCGGACTGATGTGCGGGCTGCAGCCCATTCCAGGCCACCGTATATTGGTGAAAAGGCCACAGAGATGAAACGGTCCGCATGAATGTCTAGCGAATGGAGAGTTGTACGACGTCGGGTAGAATCGTTCTCACTCCCGGATTTTGAGAGTACAGAACGAAGTAACTGTCATGAAATAGGTATGTGAAACTTGATGGACTACGAGGACAAACCTACATCGGCTGCGACAACCATGGCAACAGGACGCGCATACTGAAAGCGTTCATGCTGCGATTCTTCGCACAGAAAATCAACCATCTTCACAAGAACGCTGTCGAAGATTTGCCAGGTCCAAATGCTTTGAAGATAGTCTGAAAACCAAAGCAAGACACGAGGTTCACGACCCTGTGAACCCAGGCTCCGCACCATGTCCGTGAAGCATGGATTATCCTTAATTGAGTCAAGAACAACTTGAGGGTAATCAGATTCCTCGTTTAGCCAGAGATCGGCACGTAACCGCCGAAGGAGGAAAATAAAGCATTGGAGTACATCCGCGAAGTCTAATAAACATGTCTGGGGATATATTGGTTAAGACGCGAAGAGGGTACGCACGGGGTCCCGTATCATGTAGATGCCCCGTAATAACGTGGCTCAGGTCAACAGAAGTCCGCTTTCCCGACTTAAGATACTCGCGGGGCAATAATCGAAGAGCAGACGCCAACCCGGACCAAATACTCGTGGTATCCTTGGAGAATGGGAAAGACAGGCGAGGGCCGGGTTTTGTGATTGTCTGGCCCATAATCAAAACATCTTCAACGGCCGCAAACGCAGTCAAATATGGGCCAGCAAATTTATCCACGGACATTGGCGTATGCTGACACCGCATTGATTGCAGCTTAGCCCAACGGCGCACTGACTGGCTCTCGTGAAATAATAACAAGAATAAACCGGGCGGAGGAGGGTCTGGTGGTAATAATGGGGCTGCGGAAGGGGGGACATATTTGGCGAAGATGGACAAGACGCGGTTGTCACTGAGAACATCAGGATTCCACAGGGCAAGGTAGATCAGCGCTGGGGGTGCATCCAATAGCGTGAGATTCGTGGGACTCGTCGGATCCTCTGGGGTGATGTGGCACGCAGCGAGGCCATCCAGAAACAGGGAGATCTCCCAGGCACTAAAACTCGACATGAATGTTTGACGCATCTTCAAGGGGAAGACTGCTAAGTATCTGATTAACCTGGTCAAAGACGATGGTCCATTGGAAAATAGATAGATAGACGCACGTCTCTTGGGATGTTCCCTTCGCTTCTTGGAGAGCTCGAACACAGTCACAGCAAGAAGAGAGGATAATCTTCATGCGCCCCTTCCATTCGTCGACCCGCTGACTATCGTAGGCAAAGAGGCGGATAAGGAATGCGGCTGCCTCCTGCGTGACACTGCTGGCACGCTGGCAAAACCAATGGTAGGAGCCGTCAACTGGATCTCCCGGAACTTTGATGAGGTAGTCAAAAACTACTTTCATGATTTGGTCAGTGGACCCTTCGCTGCCGACGGGTTCCCTGCGGAGGCGTTCGAGTAGCGTGTCGACTTGTGAGGAGACATCGATGTTATTAGGAAGCATGCGCGGCAGTAACGATAGGTCCTTGCAGAAATAGAAGGGAGAAGAGTAGGTTATGAGGTTATACCTGTGCAGTATGTACCTGATAATACAGATGTACGCGCATGCACAAAGAATAGATGAAGACGATGAAAGGGAAACGCGACTCGCGATGACTGGGACAAATTTGGTGTCACCCACGTGACTGAACCAGTAGGTTGGCTTGGCCTGACACGGCGTGAACGATGATGGTCCCTGATTCAGATTAAGTCACCGAGTCACTCTACATGGACCCTCGAGATCTCGAGTTCATCAATGAGCTGTTCGAAGGCGAAGCAAATCTCAGAGAAGTGAACCACGTTTCGTAGTTTTAGGATCTCTTCACAAAATTCACCCAAAATCCTTTCGTACAGAGGATCCGCGAGCAAGCAGGAGAACTTGAAAAGAAAACGCGGGTAATGACGAGTACACTTGATAAGGTCCACTCAACCCCGAAATCTGGAAGTGCGGGCGTGTCCTCTATGACCTCTGTGCACTAAGAGGTGATTTCTTGACGCCTCATGTAGTTCCTGCGCTGGTCCAAACCATTCGACCTGTGTTTAATAGCTGCCATAAGATTGCAGCCGCTCTCGCAGAGACGATCCCTCAAGACGAAGTATGGAAATGGAAAGAGTTGTGGGCTGCTCCCCTTAGAGCAGCGGTGTTCTCGATAGTCCTTGTATACTTTCTCACAGATGGGACTCTCGCTTCCCTGGCTACAGTCTCTGAACAACTCGGCAGTACGTCCATTTTCTCATCGACCTTCATGATATGTACACCCCAAACTAGTTAGAGAAGAATGGAAGGACAGGTTCTCGTTGACCCCAGAAGATTATCTTCACGGCGTGATAACAGCTATCAATGAATTGGTACGCATTCGTCGTTCGCTTCGCTTCACGGATTATGAATTAGACGGGCAGTCTCGTTTGGCGGTGAACGCGGTCACTCTTGGCGATTTTGAAGCACCGTTAAGGATATCCGTCTTCGCAAAAGAGGTGTTCACCGGATTCTCCATGGTACGTGGGCCTTTTCAACCTAACGCCGAGGTTCTTGCAGTAAGTTGGCCTAGCTGAACCTCAAAAATGACCAACTTCGTCGTCGCTTCGACAGCCTCAAGTATGACATCAAAAAGATCGAGGAAGGTAAGGCGCATCCATCTCATTACAGAATGACCCCGTAACCGAGACGTCGTGGTACAGTTGTTTACGACGTGTCCCTTCGGAAGCTCGTACCATCACAATCAGAAATGCCTGGGAAGGAATCGCGTGGGTAGCTTATTAAAGAAGTATATTGTGAGGTTATAAGGTCAGACGATCGACTGAAGGCTGGGTACCCAAAGCACTCGCTGATGTTCACAAGCACGTGCGAGAAAAGACGCGTAATGTATGTCCCGCTAATTATTTGTGTCGCCGAGACCGTATCCGCTTGCCAAATTGCACAGCAGGCCCATGGCTAGTTGGTAATCGGTCATTCCTCACTCTGCCCGAAGAACGAAAACACATACCCTCTTATTTTTTTCTTTGGCTTCACTTCATGAGCATAATCGGAAGGGTCGTCCATCTGACGATAACGCTCCATTGCCCAGAGGATGTATCTATGTAGGCAGTTACTCATAAGTCCAACACTGACGCGAACGCAACGCACCTCCGGTCGCGCACAGCCAGTCCGGCCTTCTTCAAAGCTAGGCCATTAGTTTTCCACAGATTGTCCCACGTATCAAATGTTATCTTCGTCTCCGAATCACGGCCAATAGCTTTAAGGAAGGCTTCCGGGGTAGAAATATCGCCTGCAACAAATGATGAGCCTTACAAGTCTGCGCCAGAGGAGAAACATACGCACCTCTTGCAGGAGGTACAGGTCTAAGTAGTGCGCCGTTCTGAAATGTGCGACAAAACGGCGAGAATGATGAACGAAGACGAGCTGCCAGCACGAAGGACATATTGATGACCCGTTAACTTGAAGAGTCCCACGTCGAAGATGAATGTTGATGACATAATCATGATTATTCGATCAAGCGGCCGAAACTCGTGTTTTTCGGACTTGTGTGAACACAAGAATGTCAGGGCCACCACCTCCTGTCAAGAGAACACTCGTAACATGCTCGAATCCTTCCTGTGAGAGGTACGGCCATCCGGGAGAAAAGGCGCCTCTTAAATGCGCCAATTGCAAGTACGCTGTCCAAACGAAATAAACTTGTTATGACGTTGACATACCGATTCGGCTAATTCACGTAGGTCAGCAAGGTACTGCGATAGAGTATGTGTTTTGTCCTTTCGTCTGTTCCGTATAGCGCTACATGCGTAGTTTATAGGATTGCCAACGACGGCACTGGCAACAGCACAAGAAATTCTGTCGTGTTTGGACCAAGTCGTCCATTCGCAATGGTCAATCAGTGGCACAGATCAAGCTGAAGATGGCGTATTTAATCTGGTTATTACGTGGCATACCAGACTATGTCAAGCACCTGTTCGAAGAGTACGGCTACTGGAGAAAGCGAGGGAAGCACGGGTTCATCGAGTTCAAGTTCTACTACTGGGGCCAACTCTTCAGCGCAATTGACCTCATTGAGAGGCTCACCCCGTACGCAGACATCCCTTTCGTCGGCATGCCGGGTACCCCGTCGTATACTCCTCCAGGTATGAAGCATCCCCTTCTGCCTCTGCGCAAAATCCCTCCCGAGGATTGTGCCAATTTCCATGAGGTTCGTGTCTCATCCGATTCAAATCCATCCCTTTCGCATCGCTGAGATCATATAGTTCGTGCAACACTACATGCGCTTCACGGTGGACCATAAGAGGCCCAATCTGCAGCAAGCTTTGAACCTCACGACGAAAAGCGAGGACCTTTTCGTAATCTCAGTCTCAGTCATGCTGGAGGGCGCATATTCTGCAAATTTATATGATTTTCTGTACCGGTCCACTTGTTGGCAACCTTCTGACAAGGGACCATCCGCTGCAGTACCTTTGCCAGCCAAATAGGGCTGGATGCATGATTCCGCTTATACCATACACGTGTAAATTATTAAGATATGCACACACACGATTGTAATCGATAGGTTCCCAATTAGAAAATAGGCGCGTCCCGCAGGAAAAGCCTTCCCTCTTCCTTCTTCACCCACCGTGCAACAGCATTCGCTGCGCTGATTACCGCAGTCTTGGGCAACCCTTGTGACACGGCGATGTACATCTCGAAGGGTTGAGTAATCTGCATGACGGCGTGAGTGTACTCCCCAGATGATAGACATCTTAACCATACCCAACCCATGACAGCTTCTTTCTCTGTGCGGATATATTGCAACTTGAGGGGTAAATCCTGCCCTGATTTCGCGTGGATACCGTCATGCAACGTTTGGTATATTGTGATCAACCTGAGACTAACTTCAGATGGGATGAAAGCGCGGCAAGTCACCAAATACCGACCGCCTGCGTTCCTTTATATCATCATACGGCTCTTCGTAGATAGGCGTTGTAATCTGGACGTGTGCCCTCGATTTGTAGATAAAATGGCGAAGACCAGGGATGCTCAGATCAGCCACGCTGTACTCTGTTAATCCATTGCGAACAGCTTTCTCGATATTTGCCAAGATGCCATCATTTTCAAGGCGCTAGACCAGTAGCCAGATAAGGTCTGTTCCCATAGAGATGAGAACGACGCACCCCAATAACGGCACCGCACCAAGTTCGGATAGACTCAAAATCACCATTTGCCGTTACACAGATAAGCCCTACACCAGAACCTGAACCGTCGTCTTTGTTGGATGGCGATGGTTCCACTTGAGTGCTACCCCCTTCTTGAGCCAAGGTAGAATCTTTGGGTAGACTTGACTTTGCTTTGGGTTCAGAAGCGGATGGTGCAGAATCCGTTTGTTCTTCTGACTGTAGAAAAGATATGAATACGTGAACAAAGCCTGAGGGGTCATATTTCGGTAAGCAAAGAGGGAGCCAAGATGCAGATGCGGCTGAGTTCAGTATGGACGGGGAATGGGCTGTATTCATCAATATGTGAAGGTCTACGCAGAACGAAAGGTAAGAATTTTGCAAACGAAATACGACCAACATTACCTGCTGGATGTATTGAATGTTTTTTGGGTCTTGCAAGGGTAATGACACGACCCTGGGCGACAAGAACAAGGTACAAAAGGTCCTGAAAATAGTGTAAGAGGTGAGAATGGCGCTGGGAGGATTAGTAGATGGTTCCTCACTTTCATCTTGGAAGTTGGTATGAGATGATTAGCAGCGCGTGACCGAAGGACGGGGTCCAATTTCAAGCAATGAAGCGAAGAAGTACCCATAGCCATATCATTCTCAACTCTATCCAGTAGCGAATGGATGAGAACTTCCGAGCCTTTCGAGGAATGAGTTTTGGAGGCAGAAGGTGGGACGAGGGTGATACGTACCGCCGAGGAGACGACCGAGATCGAAGTTGGTCCGACGTTCGAATATTCGCCGCAGCTGGGAGACTGTTACGACGCTCAAAACTTGCAGGTGTAGATATTCCAGATGTGAGCGCGTCTTGCTTCTTAAGTGTGAGAAAGACACGACAAACGGAAAGGCTTAAGACTGACCACTGATTCAGGCTCGCCCCAAGAGGAAACGCAGACATAATACAGAGGTGGGCGCATAAGAACATTTATGCGTGCGTTGCCTGCGTTAATGCATCGTAACTTGTCCCCATCGTCGAGGAATACGGATATTAGAGCTTGCATGATGCCCATGATAGATGTAAGGTCATCCGAGTCATGTTCAACAGACCGACTGTAGACACACGGGTCATCGGCCAGGGTTGTCACCAGGAACAATAACCAAATGCCTTGTAAATACGGGCTTGCCAGCATCACTCAATACAAAGTATTGCCTTGTGGGATAAACATCCGCTGTGGTCTAGTCAACAAAACCCACCCGAAAGACAGGACATGACTGACGAACCTAACTCCAGAGATACTTCATCCACGTCCAAAGACATTTTCCTCCTACGACTGCGACGCGAAGCAACATCCGTATCTGCAAGTCTTGAATCAGGACGTATTCCAGACCATGGATGGCACGCACCAGTATACGAGTCCTTTTTGTTGAGAGTCCTCCTGAGATGGTCTCTCAATGCCTTTTTGGACGCCTCGTCGCCGGCGGGGGTGCTCGCACTGGCGTATACATTCCCAGGTTCCGCATCAGCCAGTCCTACCTCCGCATCCGCCTCTGTGACAAGAATGCCTTCGCCCATGTCGACGTTGATGATGGAAGAGGCGGAGCTTTCCTCGCCTGTATGAGACGGCATGCCACCAGGAGACAGGCCGCTCATATGAACGTGCAGGTTGGAGAGGGAGTGAGTTGGCCTTAGGGAAGGTGCTACAACGAGACGCGAAGGAGACTGGGGAGAGGGTGTTGGTGAGCGTGAAGGTGCTTGGGAACGGCCTGGAGACGGAGAAGCCATGGTCATAAGCGGAAAGGGTAGTGAGGAGTGCTGCCGCAGATACTGGCCGATAATCCCGACAACGCCCTCAAAGGGGTCTTCCCTCTTTCGCCATCTCTCCTCGCCACCCATTTTCAATTTCGAGGCCAGCACTCCCCGGAAGCTGTCCATAACAGGCCTTTTTGTCTGTTCCCCTTCGTCCCTGGCGGGTTGCGTCCCAGGCCTCCATGGATGGCTTGCGATTCATCCTACCCTCCAATCGTGGCGACCCTTGGTTCGAAGATGGAAACATCATACTTATGGTCGAGGACGATAACCACCATGTGCTCAAGGCCTTCAAAGTTCACCGTGGTGTTTTGGCGCGCCAATCCGAGGTCTTCGAGACCATGTTCGATATCCCCCAGCCCCCATCTAGCGTGGACCCCGTAGAGCAGGTAGACGGTTGCCCAGTCGTCCGCATGTATGATCTCCCTAACGAGCTTTCGGATCTAATCAAAGCTCTGTATGATGGCGTGTATGTTCAGCATTCTCTTCTAGTTTTGTGCCATTTCCAACTGAGCCCATCAAAAACAGCACGTTCTATCAACGGAACGTCGAAGATTTCTATTACCTAGCCGGGATCTTACGTTTATCTTCCAAATATTTTATTACCCACCTGCGTGTCCAAGCCATCGAACATCTAACCAAAACGTGGTCGTACAACATTCGTGGACACGATGAAATGGTCAACCGAGCGTTAGCAGCTCCTTCTGTCGACGGCACAACATACCCCTACGTTCATCCATTACACGTTCTCAACCTTGCCCGCGAAGTCAATATCCGTATCGTCATCCCGTCCGCTCTATACTTTCTATCTATCTATTCCCTGAAACAACTCCTGGGTGGCGAACACCCCAAATTACAAAGCAAGCATCCCTCACGGCCATCCAACCAACTCTCCCTTCATGACGTGTCTCAGTATACCCTTATGTATCAACACCGCATCAACATGATCCTTGACTTTATCCGGAGCACATGTGGAGAACGTAATGTTGACGCGAATTGCCGGGCACCGAAGGAATGCCGCCGGGTGTTCTCTCGCCTTGCTTCCAACATCAACCAATCATTCACTCCACGCACGGGGCCATTCCACAACATGGCACAGGCGATGCAATGGATAGACGATGACGACACAATTTGCGGACCTTGCAAACGTTCCTTCCGCCGCGACGTTATCTCACTACGTACGCGCCTCTGGGAAGAGTTACCTTCCGTCGTCGGCCTGCCGAGTTGGAAGGAGTTAGTGGCCATGGATCTTCCGTCACCGCAAGAAGTCCCTGGAGATACGCCGACCGCTTCAGGCGTCATTCGCGGCACATCCGTGTAGCAAATTAATCTATTTGAATTCTGGGCGTATGACTAGTTTCTTTATGGCACAATAATTATTGACGGAACTGCAAATATACCACGGCACAATATACCCGACGAAGGAAGCGCCCCAATCTCTCTAGCCATCCTTGGGACAGTACTCGGGTTTTAGGGACCGAGAGAATGTGGCGGACTTCGTCCCACGCGGAAGAATGCCGTCCCTGAGGTTCCCCCATCAA
Source organism: Russula virescens (assembly GCA_003316435.1). NCBI lineage: Eukaryota > Fungi > Basidiomycota > Agaricomycetes > Russulales > Russulaceae > Russula > Russula virescens. Next base: position 16,050 of record QFEY01005933.1, on the reverse strand, counting down.
CAGCCGTCCCACGTCTTCCCACCACTGCCCATACAGTCTCCTCATTTCCTGATGAAGTTCAGCAAGACAGCTCGAACAACCCGACTTGTTATCGTGCTCGATGGTGTGTCGATCTGTCTTTTCCGAGGCATTTTCGGCGAGCGCTTGCCGAAACCGTGCCTTCTCCAGTTCGGAACCTAGGGTGGCGATAATCGACAAAGCGAAATGACCCTTCACAGCGTCTTTCGTATGACCGTAGGGCGCGTGATCCGCCACAAACGCCTCAAAGTTACAACACGGCCGCCCAACCTTGGAAAGGGATCTGCGCCTGCCAAAATCCGTACATAGTTTTAGCAGTGAGCTAACGAACTCCGCGTGACGTTCCCGCAGGAGCGCGATCGCGTCCTCGTCGTGACTCCCTCCGAGATTTGGTGCGTCGATCGGGGGATAGTGCACGGCCTCGAACACCGACAAATCAAGGAAAGCGATGGAAAGTATGGATGAGGCCGGTTCAGGGAGGGCACGGCCGGCAAGGATGGCATGGACGGGTTTCACGGGCGGCGGGCGGAATTCCACGAATCCATCCCAAGTGGCGTAAGCTTCCAACCTGTCGCGCGCTGATGTGAGGAGGCCGGTCAGCGCCGCCTCGTCTAGCGTCTTGATGCCCAGCGTATACGCCGAGAACGCGTATCGCGCGAGCGAGTCGATAGATGGCTGTTTCCCCCTGCAAGTTCGCAAGGAGAGTCGGGATAGTGACCACGTTCAAATAGACAGCGGTACATACTGTTCTTGTAACAGAATATACTCTAATACTGCTCTCAACTCGGCCGAGTTGCATTGGAGCTCGAGTATGGGAGTCCACAGGCCATCCTGAGGCACTCCTGCGATGTGGCCAATCAGACTTCTGATCGTTTCCGAGTAACGAAGGAGGAGTTTCATCCGAAGGAGCACTGCTATCCCATCCTTGGTGACGAGAAGGACATCGCCATTATCGTCCCAAAAGGCGGTGTCGCGTATTGCGTCCGGGACGCTGTTATCGGCAGTGAGAGCGAAAGGGGCTGATTCTGGGTTAATGTAGAGCATTTGTGAGGCGGAAGCTATTAGTGTGAGAAGGGTAGCGGGGCGGCGTGCATCTTTATAGCTGTCTCCTCTGCCATTATGTGAACGCGAAGACGGCTGACGGTATGAGGCCAGAAGAAGTGTTGCGATAGTGGTCTCTGAATCTCCAAATGAAATTTCAGTTTCAGCATCATATTCAGACCTGCGGGAAAAATACACGGGTAACTCCGCCTCAAGGGTCACAATAGTGACAAAGCAAATAAACTGCCACTAGCCGAAGAGAACTCGTTTGCCTTGAATCCACATCCCCGTTCGGTTCCGTGTGTCTCCCAGACACCACCATTTCTCAATTACTTCAGGGGACAGATCGAAAGACCCGTAGCCCGGATCGAGGAAATCTAACGGCCCCGTGCCCACTGGCGTTATTCTGGAATTGAAAAGGGAAACTAGAAGTAAGGGGGAGTCAGCATATGATCCACCCAGTATACGAGAACGGGAGGAGGTACTCTGTTGAGCATCAAACGGCAAGCCTATCTGGAATACGCCGCTATCCAGGCCAAGGGCGAGGGCACCGCCTCTCGTTCCAAGAAAGAGCGCCTCCGTCCAGTCAACACTAATCCCACGGGTATCGATCACAGGTTCGGCTACCCGATCTTGGGACCCTGACGCCTGCCACCCGGATCTTTCCAACCTTGCACCTTCCGACAGGCGGGCCACGCCAACAGCCCACCGCATGGCTCCCATAATGTCAATGCTATAGCCCCCTGCGACGTCAGTACCAAGCCCAACACGTACACCGCGGTCCAGCGCTTCTCGCAAGACAAGCTGCCGCCCAGAGAAGTACGCATTTGAGAGTGGGCAGTGCGCAATGGCCGTTCCACATCGAGCAAGACGCGAGAGCTCCTCAGGTGAAAGGTAAGTGCAGTGCGCTTGAATCGTTCGTGGGGTCAATAGCCGGGCCTAGCCAGGGCGCACTTTTAGTCATAGAAGCAAAAGCGCTTTGTAAAGGAACTCACGCGCTCAAATACTTCGAAGTCACTGGTGCCGCGAGTTTCCTGGACGACTTTCATTTCATCTCTAGCCTCAGCGAGGTGACTCTGCACCCTAACCCCGGTTTGTTCTGCAAGTTCTCCCAAGCCCCGTAACAGGGCGTCTGAACACGTTGGTACGAATCGCGGCGTCAGTACTGGTTCCACCAGGCGCTCGTGATCGGGAAGATGAGAGGTGAGCGCCCGAACGTGATCAATGAATGAGCGAGCGGAGGCGATGGACTCGGAATGTGTGGATTCAACATAGGTTGGGCGTGTAGAAATGTCCATGGACAGCTTGCCAATGAACGCACGTATGCCTATTCGTTGCATCGTCTCGGCGAGGACGAGGCTGTCAATGGACGGGACGATAAGCTAAGGGGAAGAGTGGGGGATAGGAGAATCAATCCCACTTTGTCTCTTCCTTGATGGTTCCAAACAGCAAGACTGCTCCTGTGCCGTTCTCGACCAGTCTCTCCCCAAGGCGCGTGTAAACACGTCTTGCAAGATCGGCATCTTTGTCAAGGCTCTCTTCAGCTTTAAACGCATATTCGTTCAACCATTCCATCAAAGGAAGGTGCAGCCCCGTTCCTTGGTATAGGAATTGCGGTGCGTGTAGATGAAGATCGCAAAAGGTGGGAAGAATGAAGCTGCCAGGAGGGATGAGAACGATGGAATCTTCTTCAGATTCATTGGAAAGGAGTGAACGGGAAAGCTCCGTAGAAGCATGCTCAAAATGTGAGATATAGCCTGTGGTGTCAACGCCTGAAATTCGTGTAGCCTGTCAAGACAAGTAGCGCAGAACGATAAACCCCGTTAGAGCTTGCCTAGTAGATAATCGCGACAGATCCTCAGATCTGCTAGGGATTCTGTGTAGACGAAATCGCCCCGGTATAGCATTCCTATCGCGTCCGAGACCGTGATGCCCGTCTTTGTCTCCTTTGTTAAGCGGTGCGCACCGAGTCGGTGCTGACTTGTTGACACCAATTCAAATCGGGCGGCTCAGCCGGGGCGAATGTTCCGGAACTTGCCGTGACCCTGCGAGTGCCACGAGAACGAGAACGGAAAGACGTGACTCGAATTGTCCATCCCGCACTGTCCAGCCGTCCATACGCGCGTCCCGTGAAGCCGTCTACATTTCTGGGGTATTCTGGAACGATGGACCGGTAGCTTTTATATTTCGCTGGCTCGCGGATCTGCTTGTCCTTTAACTCTTAACTTTCAAACGGACCACCACAATGTCTCTCACTCGCCAACTTCTCAATGAATCTCTTCAATTCTTCCGCCTGCTGGAACAGCCGCTAAAGGGAAGCTTCGGTGCCCTTAGCCCCCCTACGAGATCCATGTTTGACGATCCAATTTTCACTGCACCACGTTTTGCGCGGCCTGCGGTGGATGTTTCCGAGGACGGGGCTAATTACGTTGTGGAGACTGAACTTCCTGGTGTGAAAAAGGAGGACGTGGAGGTTCGCATTGGGGGTGGCGGCCGCAGCATTACAATCGAAGGCAGCATCATGCAAAGGAGAACCCATGATAACGGTGGCGGATCGACTACTTCCCCCGCGGACTCGCCACCCGATGGATCCACAGAAGGTGGGCACGCATGCTGAACTCCTAGGAATGACGTTCTCATGATAAGCTCTATAGCGGTCCAGTCTGCTCCTGGCGGTAACAGTCCACTATCCGTCGAACGATCATTCACGGGCAATTCGAGGTTCACGCGAACCGTCTGGTTGCCTCGACCCGCGGATGCGAAAAACGTGACGGCGAAATTAGAGGACGGCATCTTGACACTCAAAATTCCAAAAGCAGCAGAGCAGAACGACGCTGTGAAGATTAATGTGGAGTGAAGTACTAGTGAAGTGATGAGGGAGCGGAGAATGCAGGCTTGTTTTGGTTTATGTATTTACTGTGCTAGTCACCCTCGTAAAATTTGACGCCCATCTCAGACCTTGTTCAGTCGATGGTAAATGAGAAACCTGAGTTGCTTCATCCCTGACACGACGAACGAAACTTAGAAAGACGACGCGAGCATGAGAAAGAGGTGAGATGGATACAGGTAAAGTGGATACGCTGGTCATTGGTATGCTGTAAACGGTGCAGGATGACACTTGAAGCAGACGCGCTCAGTCAGTTTTCAGTTGCAGTTAATCCCGCGCCTGAACCTGTCTGAACCCACGGATTGATCCACTTCTCTTCCCCCTTTCTCGACGCCCATCTCTCCCCTTTCCCTCCTTGCTGCCCGCCTTTCCCACCCTATCCTCGCCACCCATGGACCCCATTCACCTCGACGGGTCCTCGACATCGGCCCCCTACGACCAGATCGAGATAGATGATGACGAAGAGGACCAGCTTCTTTCGGACATCGACGAACAACCCCAGATTACCCGCGCTCCTGATGGAGAGGATTTAGAACCAGACCCCGAAGACGAGGAAGCGCGTGAAGGCGGACATGCATCGACCACCACCCCCACCACCAATGGGAAGCGGAAACACCCACGCAAAACGGGCGAGCGCGTCCCCGGACACACATTACTTCCGGCCACTCGCCTCGAGAATATCCTGCGGGCAGATGGTAATGCGCCCTCGCCGGATAGTGTCACGTCACTGCTGCTCACCGCGGTCCCTTTAGGAGAGAGTGGTCCAATGTCGAAAGAGGCGCAATTTGCTTTGTCAATCGCAACGGCAAGTCCTCACAATCCCCTGACGTGGCAGCCCCAACTCTCCACTAACGCGTTTTGTCTTGCAGGAGGAGTTCATCAAACGTTTCGTTAGAGCAGGCCATCTGCTCGCGAGCACTGAGAGACGGAGTATCGTCAGCTATCGCGACATGGGTGCGTCCCTCCAGCCCTTTGCTCCTTTCCCCTTACTGAGTTACCCATTCAACAGCGGCCGCAGCCCAAAGTCCATCTCTGAAGTTCCTCGAAGGTATTGCCCCTCCATCTGCCCTCATCCCAGATTTGTCTGACAGAATGAACAGATGTCGTCCCCCAACCAATGCCTCTTTCCGTCGCCCTCGAATCTCGCGCCCTCAAAGAGAAAGAGCGCATCGACGAAGACCCTGCGCTTAGCACGCGACCTGCCCCCTCTCCACTCCCAAAATCTACTCCTCTTGTTTCTTCTGCCCCCTCTCATCCCCCCTCCTCCGTCACAACGCCCACGACAACACCAACAACTACAACTGATTCTCCGGGACCAGCGCCATCATCGACGCCCAGCCACGCGAAGACCAAGGCGAGTTCTGCGTCAAATGGACGCACCAGCAGTGCGCGGTCAAAAGACAAAAAAAAGGAGCTCGCGAATGGGAACCAGCAGACGTCGACTCCGCCAGCACCAGCGCCTCCCGAACCAGAGCGAAAATCCCGCTCGCGACGTAGTTCCCGTCGATCCGAGCCGAAAGGCTGGGTCGAACCGATGGTCACGGAGCACCAGTTGGCTCCTAACCAGTCCCAGTTGTACCCAGGTGGTGCACAGCAGTCTCAATGGCAGGAGCCCCAGCCAGCCTCGTCACGAAATGCACACTCAAGTCCGCAACCCTGGCTCGCAGGTCCCGCAAGCGGGTTTCTCGATGAGCATGTCCACGTTCCCGAGGCCCCTTTTGGTGCCACGGGTAGGACGATCTATTCACAGCGATAGATAAGGGGGCGTGTACTCTTTTGTGGCCAAGAACCTGGTGGCCTGGTGTTGGGTGACAGTGATGCTCATTTCGGGATGTTGAGTATAGCAGCGAACGGTGTTCATTCGGCAGAGGTGTGTCCAACATACGTACAAACATACACTCGTAGTTCGATGGGTTATTTGGTGTATCCCCTCCCATCTCCGTAGGGTACCTACAGCTGTCTTGGGGAATGCCTAGCTGTATTTCCCACCATTACCAAAGTTATTGCTGACCTTCGACAAGAGGAAATTGCCATATATAGTTGGCTCATATATCTTGCGAATCTGTTCGGAGGTATGGTCCTCCGTGGTGCGACTCGAGCCGTCTTGAATGCGACTTGCGGCTTCTAGTGGTGCAATTTTCGCATCGAAGTTGGGCTCGAAGAAAAAGGGGAGGCTTGACTCCGTCAACGGCGAGCCCTCAAGGTTATGCTTAACCCACTCACGATACACTAAATGGAGGCGTTAAGAAATGTCGAGCATTGAAAAAAAACTGGTCAGACTCACCGGTAGTTAGACCCCCTGTGTATCACACGGTGAAGAGTGCTCTTGTAAAGGCCATTCGTCCATATCTCCCACACTATAAAATGTCGCGATAAGGATTGAACTTCAGAGTGTAACCCTACCCACTTACTCTCTCCAATATTACAGACGATGCAGCCAGGAATAGGATCTGCAGTGATCCAGACTCCCTCTTCGACGCCTTCCTCACGGACGGCGGTGAAACCGGGGTTTTCCACTGCCAGGAATTGCTGCGGCATGAATACCTGCAGAGCACCGCGCGTATCATCTGCCCATAAGAAACTACCCAATACCCGAATGCAATGGGCATCCCAAGCTAAGCTGGACGAACGAAAGAGCCTTACGTGAGGCAACCGTAGTCCCTGAGACATTTTTTTTTGTCAAAGGGTAGCAGCAACTAGTGCGAGTAACCTTACTTGTGGGCACCACAAGAAAACCCGTCTTCTTCATCATTAGGAAGGGGTGGATATCCTACACTCTAAGTTAGGGAATAGAGTAGATTGGCGCAGGCAACAAACCTATGATGCGTAGCACCCAGAAACTGTCGTCAACCTGGGCTTTGAGGTCTTCCCATTCGGAATCAGTCATCCCAAGACCCATCGCCATCCTAGGTGATCATCAGACACGGCAAGGAAAAGTGGAGATATCCGTGGGTGTTTACGCGTGCATGACTATGATGCCAAGAGCCTTCATCTTGTTTATCCAGGCCTCGTACTTTTCCTGGAATTCGGGAATGGACGGCCACTGGTTCTCGCCCCAGAGCATCTTTGTCTTATCCGGGTTCTCCACCGGATGGTAAAAGTCAATTGCCTCGTGATTATCACCTTTCCCCATGGTCACATTCTCCTTCAGCCTCTGGTATCCTATCAGGGCATGTGGGTAAATAATCGGAAACGATACGACATTCAGAACAGAGGCACACCTCGGGCGTGGTCCTGGTTGCTCATCGAGATTTTGTCCTTTTCCTCTTGTGGGAGACTGAAAAATCTGCGTGCAAGGCGGGAAAGTTCTTCTGGTTCGCCGGGGTCTATATATGAGGTAATGTCGAGATAGAAGAAACCGAATTCTAGACATGCGGCATGGAGAGCTGCAGCGGTAGAGAGACGACCCTTGTGATCATGGTCTTCGATCCAAGGAGCTATGTCGATAATTGGCAGTGTACTTGCGGTCTTGACGACGGCCCTTTCGAGAGACATAGTAGGACGTTCTAAGGATATCTTTTCAGGAAAAGCATGAATGATAAGAAGCGAAAGTATATAAGGTTTACTAATTATCGGCCTCGGAGTGGGCCCAGCGCGCTGATAAGATGACGAAAGTTTGGCTTGATTGCGCACGTGACTCACGTGGACATTGAGGATGAATATTATCTTGACTCGAATCCGTCCTTCCTTGGTTCATCGATTCTCCATATCCAGCCTCTTCTCGAGGAGCATGTCATCTACGGACGCCTTTTCTTCGCTTTCGTCTCCGCTTCGCGAGCTCTTGGTAGGCTCCACGCAGCAGGACCAGCAGCAGCTAGGTGTATCCGAGAAGGACCGGGCAGACATCGTTCTGTGGGTTCGAAAAGTCACTCAAGCAGATTATGTCAAGCCAGATGCACTGCAGGTGTGTGATGACCTGTCAGACATCTGCCTCGTTTACCAGCAATGTCCAGTCGCTAGACGCGCACCTCGTACCGCGCACATACCTCGTCAGCAACTATCTGACAGCCGCAGACGTCGCTGTCTACGGAGCGTTGCGACCCACATTCGTACGTCGCGTGGACCCTTTCACAAACTACAAAAGGTGGACTTTGCTCTAGGCACAACTACAACCAGCGCAATACCACTCGCACCCAGCCCTCACACGCTACTTCGACCACATCCAGTCTCGCCCGTCTGTGCGCAAGTCAGCCGAGGCTCTCGTACCCGCCTTTGACCTCGTTCCCCTCGACTTCTCGAATGCACCTCCTGTCGAGCGCAAGGCACTAGAAACAAAAAAGAAGGAAAAACCCGCGAAGTCCACCGAAAATAGCGCTTCGCCTGCGCCCACGCGGACGGTGGCCGAGTCGGCCACGGCAAACAAGGCTGCCAGCTCAGAGGCTAAGCCTGTCAAGAAGAAAGAGAAGCAGGATGCGGCTGCGGCAAAGGAAAAGGATGGAAAGAAGAAGCAAGCAAATAGCTCGAATGCAACTCCCGCTACGACTGAGGAAGGGGGTCCCCCGATCCCCTCCATGATCGATCTGCGTGTAGGGCATATAGTCGAGGGTGTGTACACGGATCGGTTCTTGCGTTGCACAAGTTCACAGCCCAGTAGTCAAAAAGCATCCTGACGCAGATGGTCTCTATGTCGAGGTAAGTGGTGCGCGTGACATGAAATGCTCCAACTCAATTTGTCCTTTAGCAAATCGACTTTGGCGAGGAGACCGGGCCTCGGACTGTCGTTTCTGGTCTGGTGAATTATATTCCCATCGAACAGATGCAGGATAAATGGCTTATTGGCGTGGTAGGCCTCTGTCACTAGCGCGCATCTTCATCACGTTTTGTTGACACCATTCTCAGTGCAACCTCAAGCCAGCAAATATGCGTGGCGTAAAGAGTTTTGCAATGGTTCTTTGTGTAAGCGACAGTTTAACGGGCCAGACCTGGGTGGCTTAGACGTCGTCATTTCAGGCAACTTCTAAAGATGGGAAAGAGGGAGGTATCGAAATTATACAGCCTCCACCAAACTCTAAGCCTGGTGAAAAGGTGTATTTTGAAGGTTCGGAGTACGAAGGTAAGCAATCAATTCATCAACTCTTTCGATGAGCTGTTGGCTTGACTCATGATTCGCAGAAAAGGCACCATTGTCTCAGCTCAATCCTAAAAAGAAGATTTTCGAAACCATTCAGCCAGGTTTGTGTTCCTGTGTGTGACCCATTGCATCTGTTTTTGAAAAGATTCCGTGTCTGTAAGGTTTTACAACCCTCGAGACTAGAGAGGCTGCCTGGGTCAACTCTCAGACAAAGACTGTGCATAGGATCAGGACTAGGGAAGGGGTATGCTTGGCACCAACCCTAGTTGGGGCATCTCTGTCGTAGAAAACGTAGAGACGTGTATTATCGGCCAACTATGCTACTTAACATAGCTCAGGTAAGCGTATAATCACACCACCTCGTTGGCTCGTAAGGAAAACGTATGAAAGACAAACAGGGGACTAAAGCGGAAAGGCAATTATTACAACTAGTGATGGAATAAATAAAGAAGGTGATCTGACAGTGGTGTCCGTACGCAACCCTGAGCGGGTGGAGAGGCAGTGGAAGCAGCGACCAAACCCAAAATCCGGGCAGTAAGACGGACGGCCGAAGTTTAATAGCAATGCGCCAATTGAGAAACAACGCGGACAGAGTCGGGGGAGAGAGGGGGCGAAGAAATAGATGGTGATAGGGGTGGAGCAGGAACCCTAAAAAGCAACGCAAACTTCGAACTTGAAGGAGACCAAAGTCGAATGATTGATTGGATTGATTTGGTTAGAAATTGATACCGTTATTCGTCCGAAATACAACATCACCGAACTTGTTCGATTCTTATCAAACGATTGATCAGATTCGATGGCAATATTAGTCTTTATTTCATGTTTAGAAAATATTCGACATAACAAACTACAGGCAGATCTGGGTCTAAGCACTGTCTAAGCGACGGGCACCAATTTCACACGCTCGTGACGCACCCGTACAGCTCCCCATATCATAAAAGTTGTCCACGCTGCTACCGTCGAATGCGTTCCAGAAAAAGTCGCCAAGGACCTCGAGGTGGAGCGCGTCAGCTATGAGAGCGTGTTGCAGATCAGGAGAAGGATGCAGTAGATCTTACTTGTCTATTTATGCGTGAGCACGCAGGGAGTGAGCGGTTGGTATTTTTTTTTTTTTTTGGAAAGGGTTTTATTCCTTGGTTGTCTAATTAATTACTTAATTATCTACCTCCGAATGACCAGTGGCGGGAGATGGTCATCAGCCCCACCGGACGCGCTAAAAAGCCAGATCAGTGATCCGGGGAATGAGGACAAAATGCATTTATGCACACCCCGCATGGGATAGTATGGGACTCAGTTCACGTATGCTCGTGGGCGCGGTGTACTACTACCCACTAAAACCTCCTTCCTTCTCAACCAGTTTGGGGGGAGTCCCTGTTCTTTCTTTAGGGCGTCTTCCCGGGTGTCCTTTACTAGGTTTATGAAGTTGTCATTCCTCTTTACCTTTGTTGAGGCTGTCTTGTCATCGGTGAGTCTTGCGTTTATCGATCGGGTCCATCTCGCTCTTATTGCATTGCGTGGGTGTGGTGTTTCGGGGCATGTAGATTCCGTGTACGACTCGTGTATGCCGCTTTGTTTGGTTGTGTGTGATAATGTATATTTGCCTCAGGTGGTTCGAGTTTTTTTTTTTTTGCGGGTCGTTCGAGTTTGTGGTGCCTATCGAATGGGGAGGATGTCGTATTATGTCCCTGCAGTTTCGACAGTCTGGGCTCTTTGTATGTTTACATTGCGTATGTATGAAGCTTATAGAGTACATTGGTTTATTATCTGACATTAAGCTCTGTTATGTGCACGGGTAGTACCCTTAGCTTGTCATTATGCTTCCAGGGTCCGGGCACCCTTGGACATGAACATCGAAGTACTGCTTATTCTTGGCCCCTCTCAATGCAACTTTTGTCACTAGGGGGTATTGTGCGGGTCACAGAGCCGCCTGAGGGTGAGGTTTACCCATAGTTATGGTATTTGGCTGCAGCGGTTGGCTGCTCCTGGTTATGTGATGTTTGGGATCATGGTGTTCACGAGTGATTGTGTATCGCTCACCCCGGTAGTGGTTTTTTTGGGTGGTCTTATTGGTATTTTTGTTCGTATACAAGGTATTTGTTTATGTTATTATGTGGGGCGATGGTGTTTCGTGTTATTCTCCTGCCCTCGTTTATCGTGAGAAAAACCGACCTGGTGTTGGTAGCGGTTCAAGGAGCCCCCTGAGCGGGTTGGTATGGTGTCGGCGAGCGGACAACAGCATAAGGACGGAGAGGGGGGGCATGGCATACCGATGAACATGAGGGGATTTGGGACATTGTGGCCACCTATGTGGGTGATCGACGAGCCGACTCACCCACATAGACTCTCTTGCGCATGGTTGAGGATGGCATGCATCATCTACGACATCTTGGGTGCTGCTTACACCTGGTTCAATCCCTGGCTGGTATCGCGCAGAAGATGGGGAGGAGTTGATATCAGCATCTAGAGGAAGGTAAGTGTTGGGCCGCAGGTGCACCGTGCAGGATTTCCACCAGAGTGTAAGGCTCTGCATGACATAGACATACTCCCTTGCATGGTCGTACAATAGACAGACACACACCATCTCGCCTCCTGCAGATGGTAACTTGAAGGCTGATATTGTCTCACTCCTAATGACTGGGTTCGTCCTGGATTCACACCTCCCAGAGCTTCAGCACGCCCCAATACGGTATACGCCTGTTCTCATCAAACTCTCACACGGCTTGCACGGCACGACAGTGACGCTGGTACTGCCAGATAAAACAAAGGAGCAGGAAAGCAGAGAAGAGCACAACGAATACGATGAGGGAGCTGGAGCGTCGCTGATGCTGGGGTGCTACCACTGCCTGGACCTGTTGCTAGTGGTGGTGGCGGTTGACGATATTGGGGTCGCGTCTGTGGGGATGGAGCCGGAGGTAGGGTTCTCTGGCCTGAGTGAGCAATACAAAAATGATGTCGAGGGAATGGCGCGCTAGCCATGCCCGCGATGGCAGCGATGGAGGCTGCCGAGCGGGGCACTGGCAGGTGCCATCCCCACGCTCACGCTCACCGCGCTCACCAAGCGAGAACATGCGATCAAACAGTGTCATCATCGCCGTAAAGATTCAATGTGAGAGAAACTATGGTTTCGTCTCTGTTGCAGACACCATAGTATAACAGTAACTATACCACAATTTGAAACAAAATCTTTATGCCAATGCTACCTACAATGATATGGAATCGTATTCATGTTATTGTACATAAGGGCTACTAAATTTGTGACGTAACCTGAGGTGTAAAATCGGCGCCGTGCTCGATGAGGAGGCGCGTGACATCGACACGACCCCAATCTGATGCCTCATGCAGCGGGGTCCGGCCGTCCTTAGCTGTGGCTGACACGTTGGCGCCGTGCTCGATGAGGAGGCGTGCAAGATCGACATGACCGCGAAACGACGCCTCATGCAGCGGGGTCCAGTCGTCCTTGTCCTTTGCTGATACATCAGTGCCGTGCTCGATGAGGAGCCGTGCAAGATTGAGATGACCGCGTTCCGACGCCTCATGCAGCGGGATCCAGCCGCCCTTGGCCGTGGCTGACACGTCGGCGCCATGCTCGACAAGGAGCCGCGCGAGCTCAACATGACCCCATTCCGATGCCAGATGCAGCGGGGTCCGACCATTCTTGTCCTTGGCTGACACGTCGGCGCCGTGCTCGACAAGGAGCCATGCGAGATAGACATGACCGCGAAAAGATATTAAATGCAGCGGGGTCCGACCATCCTTGTCCTTGGCTGACATGTCGGCGCCATGCTCGACGAGGAGCCGTGCAAGATCGAAATGACCGCGAAGCAATGCCAGATGCAGCAAGGTCCGACTGTCCTTGTCCTTGGCTGACACGGCAGCGCCGTGCTCGATGAGGACCCGTGCGAGATCGACATAACCTTGTCTCCACATCAGATGCAGCGGGGTCCGACCATCCTTGTCCTTGGCTGACACGTTGGCGCCATGCTCGGCGAGGAGCAGTGCGAGATCGACAGAACCCCGTTTCAACACCATCTGCAGCAGGGTCCGACCGTCCTTGTCCTTGGCTGACACGTCGGCGCCATGCTCGATGAGGACCCGTCCGAGACCGACATAACCTCGTCCCGACGCCAAATGCAGCGGGGTCCAACCGTCATTGTCTTCGGCTGACACGTCAGCGCCGTGCTCGACAAGGAGCCGTGCGAAATCAACATAACCCCGTTCCAACGCCAGGTGCAGTAGGGTTCGACCATCCTTGTCCTTGGCTGACACGTCGGCGTCATGCTCGACAAGGACCCGTCCGAGATCGACATAACCCCGTTCCGACGCCAGATGCAGTGGGGTCCGACCGTCCTTGCCCTTGGCTGACACGTCGGCGCCGTACTCGACGAGGAGCTGTGCGAGATCAGCGTAACCCCGTTCTGACGCCAGATGCAGCGGGGTCCGACCATCCTTATTCTTGGCTGACATGTCGGTGCCGTGCTCGATGAGGAGCCGTGCGAGATCGACATGACCTCGTCCCGACGCCAGATGCAGCGGGGTCCAACCGTTCTTGTCCTTGGCTGACACGTCGGCGCTGTGCTCGACGAGGAGCCGTGCAAGATCGACATAACCCCACGTCAGATGCAGCGGGGTCCGACCATCCTTGTCCTTTGCTAACACGTCGGCACCGTGCTCGACAAGGAGCAGTGCAAAATCGACATAATCCCGTTCCGACGCCAGGTGCAGCGGGGTCCGACCGTCCTTGTCCTTGGCTGACACGGCAGCGCCGTGCTCGACGAGGAGCCGTGCGAGATCGACGCAACCCCGTTCCAATGCCAGATGCAGCGGGGTCCGATCGTCCTTGTCCTTGGCTGACAATTCAGCACCGTGCTCGACGAGGAGCCGTGCGAAATCAACATAACCCCATTCCGACGCCAGATGTAGCGGGGTCCGACCGTCCTTGTTCTTGGCCGACACGTCGGCACTGTGCCCGACGAGGAGCCGTGCGAGATCGACACAACCCCGTTCCGACGCCAGATGCAGCGGGGTCCGACCGTCCTTGTTCTTGGCTGACACGTCGGCGCCGAGCTCGACGAGAACGCATGTAACTTCCACATTTCCCTCTCGCGAAGCCACATGCAGCGGAGTTGACTCGTCATATTTGTCCCGAAAGTTCACATCCTGTGAACGACCAATGACTAAAAACTCCACAACAGCATGTGAGTTACAAAGAGCGGCATAGTGTAAGGGGGCTCGACAAGGTAACGATGGCTTTTCCATTCGTAGGTATGACCTCCAGTCCGGATTTGGTTCGTGTATCCAGACCCAAATTGCGAGGTGTAGATTCCGCGGATCAAACAGTCGTTTCATCCCCTCGGCTGCCTTTTCATTTTGCGAGACACCTTCAAAACGGGCGTGCTCAACCCAATGCTCGGCAGCATATTCAGAGAGAGGGAACTTCTTTAAGCTGTCTCTGGTGACGTTTTCATCCAGGTGTAACAAAGTACCCAGACATACTTGCACGACGAGGGTATGAGCAGGCATCAGAGAAACATAGTATTGGCGGGAAATTTTGTCATTATTTTCGGAAAATCGAGAAGACGTCAAGAACTCTTTGACCGAAAAGTGTGAGAACTGTACGACCTGAGAGTTGTTGGCATTGACCAGGGAAATCAATGTACAGCACGTAGACAGTACCGCCTCCACGGGATCTTCAAGGCACCAATCCTCGCGATATTTCGGAATCGACCCCGCATTGAAATCAAATGCAAGAAACTCTGCCAGTTCTTCGACACGGAGCGGCCGGGAAGCAACAACAATACACTGGAACAGTCGGTACGCGAGTTCTGCGTCTGCTTTGTTGATCTCCCGTAGGGTGCGCTCGTATGTTTCATCGAGTGTAACCGGCAATTCACCCAAAGCATGACGTATGCGTCCTGGGTGGCACCCGCGAAGATAGACAATCTGACAATACACCCAACGGAACCTACATTACGGGTCTCAGCGACGGTCAGCATTCAATTGAGTATTGCCTACTTACATTCCGTTGGCGCGTTCTGTGAGGACCTTTATCACAAGTTGCTTGTCCTCCTGTCTCCACCTTCGGTTTTTGGGGTCTGTATTGACGACTGACCTGATATAATTCTCGATGTCCTCCAATTGTCCACTCTCCTCGTGTATGGAAACGGATCTGAATGTTAAGGGTTGAAGAACCACCTTGATGTCCCTCTCGGGTCGGCTGGTAACACATATGTACAGATTGGCACGCCGCGATTCGATAAGCTGAACCAAAAACTTCAAGACTTCCTCGCGGGGGGACGGCATAGCGTCTGTGTTTGGACATTCATCCAAGGCGTCGATAACCAGATAGACTGGTGCTTGTCCTGGGAGTTCCAACAAATGACTTAAACACTTGGCAAGTTCCTCGTCACTGGGACTTTGTGCGCCATCGCGATGGGTCGAATGGAATTCAGAAAGGATATCATGGTAAGAGTCGGATTGATCGCAAAGCTGAAACAGCAGGGATGAGAGTAGTCCACGGATATCCTTCCTTTGGTCCTCCCTAAAGTCATAGTAGTACATTGCCAGTGATGCGAGACCGGATTTGCGCAGTCTCGATCTCCTCGATGATTGTGGAACTGGCAGATCTGTTATTCCTCACGACGCGAAGATCGAAGTGGAGGGTTAACGTACCAGAGTACACTTTTTCCAGCACCCGCTACAGAGCGGAAATAATCAGGGAAATGATCAGTCCTTGCGAAAGCATAAGTACTGGGTGAGAACTGACGTTTGCCATGGATCCACAGAAGAGAAACTGGCCCAGATGATTTCCATTCTGAGAGCGTGTCCCCTCGAACGAACCACTCCCCGGTCCCAGTGTGCCGCGATCCACGCGCGACGTTGTAACTTTTCCATGGATCGGGTGGAAAGAGCCATTGTTGGACATCTCTCCGCAGCTTGTCACCTGAAGGACAATCTTAGGAATTCCCATCAGTAATGACGGTGTCAGGGGATTGCTCACGTTTCGACTTGTTTTTGTCGCTCACAATTCGGTGTA